>PVJS01011575.1:0-45502 GCA_004027185.1 Glis glis | reverse complement strand
TTTATTTTGAAACCAGGTCTCACGAAGTTGCAGAGGGCCTCACTAGGTAGAGAGAGAGAGAGAGACAGGGAGAGACAGAGAGAGAGAGAAAGAGGGAGAGAGAGAGAGAGAGAAAGAGAGAGCTGAGGCTGGCCGCGAACCCAGATCCTCTGGTCTCCGCCACCCAAAGTACTGGGATTACAAGCGTGCGCCACCACGCCCAGCCCCTACATCTTAACTCTTAAAATGATTTCTTTTTTAATTTTGAGAGTTCAGAAATGCTTCCAGAATATGGCACTGACATTTGTGTGTTTAAAATTCCTGACACTCTATACTTAGTAAGGCTTTTGAATTTGGTAATCTCATACAATTTTTTAAAAAATATCATTTGAACCATTATTTTATCTCTTCACACCAATGTAACATATTTGAAAATGTATCTTAGGATTTCTGACTACCTCCATAAAGGTTGTATTTATTTTTCTTTTTGTATTTTCTTAGATATTTTCTATTTGACAATTCAGCTCATTACTGCAATCAATTATGATAATAAGCATAGATTGTGAGTATTGTTTCTTCATAATATAATTTCAATAACTGCTGCTGAAAACTAATAATAATTACAAGATATTATTCTGCTTGCTGTTTTAAGTCTATTTCCTCAGATGTTAGTTCTATTTCTTAAATTTTGTGCCTCTCTTTTATATTTTATATTATTTACCATGTTTTATATTGTTGGATTTTCTCATATAGTTTATGATTTTGAGTTGTGTGAGCAGGTTATATTTGAGATTTCTGTTATAATACATTGCATTGCTTCATTTTGGTTTCCATAAGGAGGTGACGACAGTATGGAACTTCATGTCACAGAGTTACTATATGAAAGAAAAGAGACTAGGCATTTAAAAACACTTGGTCGGTCTGAAAAATAAAGGTGCATAATGAAATAAGAAAATAGTTATCACTACACTATTTGAAAAATGACTAGAGTCCTGTTGGTTCTCTTGGAGGCAAGGTCTTAGGCTCCCTGTAATTGATTACTTATATTGGTGTCATCTGCTACCCTTTCTTTTTTGGCAAGGAGAAAAACCTCCAGTAGCTCCAGTTTATGCATTATCATATGCTAATAACTGCACATTATATTACTTTCCTATGTTGTTTTGAATTCCCTTCCCCATATATCAGATAACTCTTTGTCCACTTCATTAAAATGCCTATTTTCCTTATATTGTGATGCAAAACTTGGTAATATTAATATAAAGTGTTCCCGAGTCAGACCTTGAACTACGGTCATATGAAATCTCTGCAGTCTAAAATGAGAAACCTGGCTGGAATATTCTTTTCTTTTTTCTGTGTTTTTACCACTAAGTCTATTCCCTTTAGAAATAGATTTTCATCTTTAATTTTGCTCCAATAAACATTAAATATACATAACAATTTTATTAGAATTAACATAAAGCTTGAAATATGAGGATAAAATCCAGCATTACCACCTTAAATTCAATATTCAGGGACTATTTTATACAAAGAAAAGATATTCAATTAAACAAAGGATCTCTGTACTGTTACCCTGACCAACAGTTACAAGAATTACCCTACTTCACCAGTCTCAAATTATTTACAAGCACCATGATAATAACATCCACTAATATATATCTTCACAAATGAATAACTAAAAAAAAACCAAACAACGTTTAGAATAAATGTACAACCCTAAATGGAAACTAAACAGCCAGATTGGCTGTTGATTTGCTAAGAATCTATTTAGTTCCAGGAACACATTTATTATGCAAATAATTTTTTTAAAAAATTAGGCATTTGGGACTGTGGATACAAAATTTAAAAAGGACAGTCACTTTCCTTAAAATTATAACTATCCAATAAATAGTGTGACTTATGCAAAGATACCATGAAAGTATTTAAGAAGAATAGCTATCAAAACTGGAGGTAAGACAAGGCTTCTCGGGAGAAGGGAAATTACACAAGGCTTCTTGGGAGAAGGGAAATTTGAATTGCTTCTTAAAATATACGTATAAAGCCGGGCATGGTGGCGCACGCTTGTAATCCCAGTACTTTGGGAGGCGGAGACCGGAGGATCCGGGTTCACGGCCAGCCTCAGCAATCTCTCTCTCTCTCTCTCTCTCTAAAAAATATACGTATAAGCTCTATGAAAAAGTATAAGCTCTATGTTGAAGATGGATTCTTTATCCCCAGTTGGGCACTTAACCAATATTCCACAAATCTCCATAGCCTCCTGTTCTGTTCACTAGTCAATTTCTAACATTAGTTCCTTTAAAACCACTGCCTTTCTCATGTCAGCCACCATGCAAAGCAAGCTGTTGAATGCTGTTTGGCTTCAGAATAAATTTTAGTATTTGGGAGCAGTAGTATAAATCGACAAGTTTTGCCTCCACACCAAGGTTGAGGACATTTTATCAAGAGGACTACTGATTGGCCTTCTCTTCAGCACTAACTAGATGGACATAAAATATGAATAGAATAGCAAACAGGAACACTAAGAGACAGGGACCCTGGTGGCTCCCAGGGGCAACTACAGGCCCACACAAGCAACCACAAGCAACGCGGAGATTCAGAAGAAATCAAAGCAGAGCAGACACTGCTCAGCTCCTCACAGAGAAAGACAAGGGACTTGCCCTTTAGACGTGTTTTATAGCTGTGCCCTGTCTGGGAGGCAGGCATGTGTGTTTGTGGCTCAAGGGAATTCTAATAGAGCGTTTATACATGTAATTGATACAACATCAGAGAGAAAGGAGTAGGTATTCAAATCAGGATACTTGTATTCATTTTACCACCTATGACTCAAAAACTATTAATGAAAGCCTGCTTCCCTTTTCTTTTTTTTTTTTAAGATGATCTCATCTAAAAATTTATTTATTTTTTATTTTTTTTAATGCCACGTGTATTTATTTATTTATTTTTTTAACTTGCCACAGCAAGATAGCCTTTATTCAAGCATTTATTAATTTCTTTTTTTTTATTTTTTTTATTTTTTTTCCCTCCCCCCGCTTCCCCCCCCTGCCTCCCCCCCACATGTAGCACTGAGTTTGACTGCTTCCCTTTTCTCAACTAAGAAAAAACAACTCACTTTAATCTTATAGGATTGGCATGACCATTAAGTGGAATTGGGGTTTAATACATTCTTTCCTTTCTTCTGGCTCTTATACAACAACCTCAGCATTTTCAAGGGCCTCCAATAGCCAATATTTGTTGATTTATTGATAAGATTAATAATATTAAAATGTCATATTTGAGAAGGAAAATCCAATAAGCACATAGAATCTGATTACAAAGAATTAGTATCTGAGCTGGATTGCTACATCCTTTAGGAGTGGAATTCCTTCCTGTGAACCTCAGGTTTTGTCAGTTTCATATTTTCACACAGGTGGTGATAAGAAAGCCCTGCAAAGACAAGAATTGCTGCTCGGCCCAAGCTAGAAAACCCTACCTCACTCACTGTCTACCCAACGCACTGTAACAATGTCTCTGCTTTTCATTCTTCACTTTCTAAGTCTTGGCACCTCACCCTCCCCTGTTGCAGACAGGAAAAAGATAAATTTTTGTTTAAATATCATCTTAAGTAAATTAGTGTGTATAGGCATGATTTGTATAATTACAGCAGTTGGCAATTAGTGTAAATAGAGATCATGTCACAACTAGAAAACATAATTAAGACACATAAGAAGACTAAAAGAAGTCACATTTTTTGTAGGAAAAATGTATTAGATGAATTCCAAAATTGTATTGTGGAATAAACTTGACATCGAAATATATTGTGCTTTATATCTAGGGGAAATTATTGTTGCAAAAGAAATGTTTCTTGGGAATATTTTGCTTTGTATATTTTAAATAATTTTTAAAATCGAGGAAAAGAAAATGCCAGAAATCTAAATGTTTTCTTTTAATTTTCTCCTCTTTCTATGTGACTTATCCTGAAAGTAAAAGTATAGGTATGGGACATAATTAGAATGGCTACAGAGAACCTGAGTCCCACATTTTATTGTTGTTGCTGTTTCAATATATGTACATTTCTTTTGGTGGTACTGGCTGTTGAACCCAGGGGCATTCTACCTCCGAGCTCTACACCACCCAGTTTTTTTTATTTTTTTGTTTTGAAACAGGGTCTTGCTAAATTTCTGAGGGTCTTAAATTGCTGAAGCTAGCCGCGAACCTGAGATCCTCCTGTCCTAGCCTCACAAGTACTGGGATTACAGGTGTGCACTACCATGCCTGGCTCTTAATATGCTTTTATTGGTGTATTGTAACCATACATCACATTGAGATTTAGTGTTATAGAAACATATATTCACATAGCGCTGATGACTTTTTTGAAAGAAGTTTTATTTTAATTTTAGCATTAAAAGTTTTCACCCTTCTAAGTGCCCTAACAGGAACTTCTTTTTTCTAAATTTACCATTATCTTATAAGATTATTTAAAAATTATTTGTGAATGACAATGGAGCCACCTAAACTACAGGTCTTTGGAGTGGAGACTTATTACATTCTGCATTCTCGTAGCCCTACATGTGATGATTTCCAAATAATTGGTAGTTTCTTTGTCAATATTGTTTAATGGGTGAATGAAATGTTTAAAGTAGTAGTATTTATTTAATTTACCTCAATAGAAAAAAATTGATATAACCAAAGGCTAAAATTATTTGTTTTGCATTTTAGGGTTTAGAAAATATTTTCATCCACATTAGCTCTCTTGGTCTTTATAACAGCCTCATGAGGCAATTATTTATATAGATAAGGGCAAAATTCAAGAGGTTAGAGAATTATGTAGAGTAATAATATGTCATTTGGAATGCAACTGTAGAACTACAAATTTAACTCAGGAACTTTAGCTTTTAAATACCTAAGTATCTGAATCTATTTAACTGCAGGGTAACTACATGTTTTGAATAGGCATAAAATTGCTTTTTTATAGAAAAGTTAGTCTATTCTTTTTGAATAGAGATACATCTTTGAAATACCCCTCAATCATGAGAAAACATATGTAGGAGAGTTTCATTATTCCTGCCAATTATGTTCCATAAAGTTAAAGCAGACACTGGATTAGCAAATCCTGAATCATTGTTCCTAAGGAAAATACAGGGTTATAGTAAAGCAAGTCTCAGCTACAATATTATTATCAACCAGTCAATGTGTAAATGCATTTTATTTCTGTTTCAAGGTACTAAACTCTCAGTCAACAGCACACTGACTCATTCCTGAACAAAGCTTATGTAACACATGCATTTTTCCTATAAGGTGTATCACAGCCTTCCTGTGCTTGAAAGACATTTATTGTATAAAAACTTAAATAAGAAGGCTGATGATCTTCTTGTTCCATTTTGGCTGGAAAGTGATGCTGCCTGTCTCACAGTCCCAGCCTCTCTGTAAACATGCATGTCTTCAAACTACCACAATGGAACTGTGAGTAGTGATTTTGGGGTTGCACATAAACTTTAGTCACTAGACAGATTCTCTAATACAGAATATGTGAGTATTGAGGACTAACTTTACTAAATTCTCCAACAAGAAATGGGGTGGTAGGCATTAAAAATATGAAGATGAATATGATATTACTGCTGATTTTGAGAACGTCAGAGTCTATCTGAAGTGATGGAACATCAACAGACAACATAGATCAATGTAATTGTGTTCCTATTATTAGGGAATCACAAAGGAAGAATCCAGTGTTTAGTTTGCATTTCTTTAATGTGTTCCACAATTCCTATCACTTTCAATTTATGAACCAGTTTTTCTTCATTAGCATGAAAGAAGTCCGGAAAAGCACTGGTTTACTGCTTCTCTACCTTTTTAGTGTTCATCAAGGCAAATAAAAGCGCTATAAACATTTGGTTTAGAAATGTTGAACAGTCCTTAAATCCCTGTTTTATATCCCTTCACTGTTTTCCACTAAACTAATTTTATATCTATTAGAAAAAAAAATCACTGCCAGGCATGGTTCATACCTATAATTCCAGTACTTGGGCAGCCGAGAAAGGAGGATCGCAGGTTCAAAGCCAGCACCAGCAACTTAGTGAGACCCTTTTTCAAAACAAAAAAATGAAAAATAAAAAGGGCTGGGGGTGTCATTCATACATAGAATGCCCCTGGGTTCAATCATCAGTACCACATAGAAAGAGAAAAGAAAAGAAAAGAAAAAAGAAAAGAAAAGAAAAAAGAAAAGAAAAGAAAAAAAGAAAAGGAAAGAAAGTAAAAACTTCACCAATATACTTCTTCTCTATGGGAGATACCAGTACACCACCACAACATAATCAATTCTTTTTTATTTCCTTTGAGTCACATATAAATATGGTGTATTTCCATAAAATATAAAATCCCTCACCTACCTCAGCTTTATATTTACACTTCTTCTTTTTTTTTTTTTTTTTGCGGTACCGGGGATTGAACCCAGGGGCGTTCTACCTCCACGCTACACTCCCGGCCCTATTTTTTATACTTTATTTTGAAACCGGGTCTCACGAAGTTGTGGAGGGCCTCACTAAGTAGAAAGAGAGAGAGAGACAGGGAGACAGAGAGTAAGAGAGAGAGAGAGAGAGAGAGAGAGAGAGAGAACTGAGGCTGGCCTCGAACCCGGATCCTCCAGTCTCTGCCTCCCAAAGTACTGGGATTACAAGCGTGAGCCACCATGCCCGGCTATATTTATACTTATTATACTTCAAATCTAAAATCCTAATTATGCTTTCCAATTTTCCTACCAATTGTTGTACCCTAAAAAATACTACAACTATTTTCTATGTTACTACTTAAATATTACATGTATATTTTCCTAAAAGATCTTTTTTCCAATTTTCTAAGAACTCACCCTTCTTTCTTTCATGGGACCAACACTGACAAAAACAATACCACAAACAATGATCTC
The DNA here is from genome assembly GCA_004027185.1 of Glis glis. Lineage (NCBI taxonomy): Eukaryota > Metazoa > Chordata > Mammalia > Rodentia > Gliridae > Glis > Glis glis. Next base: position 38,631 of record PVJS01011575.1, on the reverse strand, counting down.
ACAACTATTAAAAGCTTTATTTAGTTATTTTGGTACTGGTAATTGAACCCAGGGGCATTCTACCTCCATGCTAGCCCCCAGCCCTTTTTATTTTTTTATTTTGAGACAGGGTTTTGCTAAGTTGTTGAGACTGGCCTCAAACCTGTGATCCTCCTGTCTCAGCCTCCCAAGTATTGGGATTAAAGGCATGCACCACCACACCCAATTTTCTTAAAACTATTATTCAGCAGGGTGTGATGGTACACCCCTATACTCCCAGTACTTGGGAGGTAGAGCCAGAAGGATCACAGGTTCAAGGTCAGCCTCAGGAATTTAGCAAGACCCTGTTTTTATGAGACTGATGCGCTGCCTACTGTGTTAAGAGGGCAACAAGACCCTGTTTTTAAAACAAGTAAGAAAGGGCTGGGTGTGTAACTCAGAGGTAGAATGCCCCTGGGTGGTTCAATCCCCAGTAGCACAAACATGCAAACAAACAAACAACAACAACAAAAACTATTATTCATGTAAATCAAACTCCTTCCTGATTATCCTCTGCAGAGGTTCCTTCTTTTATTCACCTTGCCCAGAGCTATAGTGGCAGAATGTGGCTTAAACTCAGTTGAGGGTAATGGAAGTTAACTCTTAAATTCTTCAATGTTGGGTTGTTGTTTTAAAGGGTCATTGAATCAAGTTTAAATTTCACAATAAACTACAGACTCCTGTTTATCTGTCCCAATTTTATTTTTATTTTTACTTTTAATTACATCTATTGTATACTTAATTTATGCCCATGCCATAAGTTTTTGTTTTTTTTTTTTAAGTTTCTTCTTTGTATCTTTTTTCTTCTGCGAAACCCCCTCTTCTGTTTTAGGAATAATTTGTTTCTTTTTAATAAGGATCATTTTGTCTGGAGGAGAGAGCTTGTGTATAGGTTAATCTAACCATTTCTCTGTAGTGTGGCACATCTCAGGTGCTTTGTTTGAACTAGGGTATTCTATGGCATGGCCTGGGAACACCTCAAAACCCCACAATTGTAAGACCAAAATGGTATACATTGCTTCTTTTTTTACCTCCGAGCTACACCCTCGGCCCTATTTTTTATACTTTATTTTGAAACCGGGTCTCACAAAGTTGCGGAGGGCCTCACTTAAGTAGCTGAGGCTGGAGGAGAACGGGGATCCTCCAGTCTCAGCCTCCCAGGTACTGAGATTACAAGCATGGGCCACCACCCCAAGCATACAAACATTGTTTCTTTAACATGCCTTCATTCAGATACACAGTGGCTTTTTGGTTGTGCATCACCTGTTGGCCTGGGCAGTTTCACAGGGTGTTCTTGAAGTGAATACACAGATTTGAAACTCTTGATTTACATGATTCTGTAAGGTTTTCTTGGTCAAGTAACCAGTGAACCATTTTCACAGGTCACCTTAGACCATTTACAGGAAGTGTTATGTCTGTATTAAATTGTCCCTCATGTAATAATTGTGTAGATCACTTTTTCTTAGAAAAAAATATATAGATTTTCATATTTTTATTGAAATTAGCTCTATATTCCCAGTGTCCTAACACCAACCCCTCTGAGTTTAAGTTCTCTAAATTTATAATCAATTGAAGCTATTTTTTACCCAAAAAGGTATTTATTTATATGAACTTGAAATGCATATTTACCTTCCATCCTAGAATACAAAAACTCCCAAAGAACCTATTTTCTACCTCCAGCACTGTAAGTTAAAGCACTTGGAATGTTCTCCTCCTCCCCAACTAACAGCCTTGCTATTTGATCACCTTTACTTGTTGAAATGGCATTCTTCTGGTCAGAACTGAAGGCATTTTAATTAATATTTACCCAAGTTTTCAATTCAACTTGATTTCTTAGGATCACCCCAGTGCCACAGAGATTGTGCACTCTTGTGAGGTTTGTTCTATGAAACCTTGCAGGTTATTTACCAGTAGTTTCTCATTTTTAAAATTGCAAATTGTTCTGGAACATGTGGGGCAGCAAAAATGTATTAATATTAATATTTTATCATTTTGTGTCATTATAGGGAATAAAGACTTTTGAAATATCATCTTGTTAATCAGTTGATCTTTCCCCTCAATAATTAGATCTTTCAATTTACTTATAAAATTACTGGAAATGATATTTTCAGGGTACATAAAGTAAAATTCATTTAATGGAAAATGACATTTGAAAATAATAGATTTTTTTCTTTTGTTGAATTTAATTCTCACACAATTCTTAGTGCCTAATTCATTGGCACTGTCATTTAAAATTTTGATCTTCTAATTTTTAATGGTTTTGAATTGAGATAATTAGAAAGTACATGATAATGACTAATTAGAATATGAGCAGCATTATGCCGAAAGCATAAATAATAAGTGGCAAATGTGTTGATTTTTTTAGTGTTTGGAAGTATATTGGTATTTCAGAAATGCAATTATCATTTTCAACAGCAATGTTCATACAAAGATGTTTTAAAACAAAATTATAGCTTGAGACCTCCAAATTTGTTAAAATATGTAAAAAAACCTCACCATGTCCTTTTAATTTTGATATACATAAACCTGTGAATTTGGAGCTGAGATTTTTGTCTATTTATAAAAAGGAACATTTTGGGTTACATTAAAATATGTATCTCATCTCATTTCTTAAGTGTATTAGACAGCAGGCTAATTCAGTATGGGCCAGTTTGTTGGCCTTTGTAGGTCTACTGAACCAGTACTCTGAAATGTATTTAACTAAATTAAAGGTCTGACTCTTTATTTACCCTCTCACCAAATGACTATGTGCTACGATTGTACTTATAGCAGCAATATTACATATTTGTACAGTGATATTTGGATAAAGTTTATAATAGTAAGGAACATGGTAATATTTTAATTTGGATAAATTATTAATCACTAATGAGAATGGTTTGGGAATTACAGGTTGGCTGTGATAATAGTTTTGCTAATAATTCCATGTTAAGATTTTTAATTAGGCAGATTTCTATTAACTGTTGAACAAGAACATATTCATTGGAAGATCTAACTCCCTAAATTTTTAAACAAACTTTCTATCTTTTTTTTGTGATAATTTTATTTTACTAATTTCAGACTCATATATAACTGAAATTTTCTGTCCTTGAACAAAAATGTGAAAATCCAAACTCTGGATAATATGGAGATGTATCTTAGTGGTAGAGTACTTGCCTGTCATGTGGAAGGCCATGTTTCAAACCCCAGTACCATCACAAAAAAAAAAAAAACAAGAAAAGAATTGATTTAATGGGCATGATGGTTCCTGCCTAAGTAATCCTAGTACTTGGTAGGCTTAGACAGGAAGATCCCAGGTTCAAGGCCAGCCTCAACAACTTAGCAAGACCCTGTTCAAAATAAAAATAAATAAAATAAAATAAAAAGGGCTGGGGTGTAGCTTGGAGGTAAAATGCTCTGGGTTTAATCCCTAGTACCAAAAAGAAAAAAGAACAGATGAAGAAAAAAACAAATAAAAATATAGACCATTTATAAAATGCCTCTAGTAATTTTCAATATTCTAAGAAAGCAATTATCAAATGATAGCTGAAAGAAAAAAGATTCCAAATAAAAATTATTATCTTTACTAAAGTCATGGTTAAGAACTATGTCGTGTCATTGGAAGTCACTACATCTTCTTCTAAAGATTTGAATTTCTATACACATTTTCTTCTCAGTTATGAGAAATTTAAGGTAAGCATACTTAGTGTGAAATGTTGCAAATGTGACATGTCAAAGATGACTCATATGTAATATCTTATCTTTCCAACCTCATTGTTGCAATAAGTAGAGGTAATTACATTGAAAGCCTGTGTTATTTCCAACATTATGTCCTGGAAATGAGAAATCTGAAAAATAGCAATTCATCAGAGCAGTGCTGGAAAACAAGGAAGGACCCACAGGACAAATATAAAGTAAATGTCGGTAGGATGCCTGAATAAAATTAATGATTTTATGAGAAAATAAAAACTAAGCTGGGCGTGGTGGCACACGCTTGTAATACCAGTACTTGGGAGGCTGAGACCGGAGGATCTGGGTTGGTGGCCAGCCTCAGCTACTTAGTGAGGCCCTCCGCAACTTAGTGAGACCCTGTTTCAAAATAAAGAATAAAAAATAGGGCTGGAGGTGTAGCTTGGAGGTAGAATGCCCCTGGGTTTAATTCCCAGTACCACAAAAAAAAAAGAAAACTACCTATATAGACATACGTATGAAGAATATGAAGAGAAAATTTGGTTATCATAATAACCACAGAAACAAATTGAAAATATATTTCAAATTTTGCACCTAAATAAATATACATTAGTCCCCAAAGGTTATATGGCTAAAATTTAAAAACTTTGAAAGAATAGGTAATTTCCATTATATATTATGAGTCAAAACCAAATCACTATTTCTCTCTATGTAATTTCACTAACACTGAATAAAAACTCCCATTCAAGCTCACTCACCAACACTTATATCATACTAATTTACTTTTACAAAAACAAATGAAAATGGTATATCTTATTACTTCAATTCATATTTCCCTAGTTACCATTCAGCTTGAACATCTGTTTAAGTGTTTATTAGTCATTACTTCTGTAAACATGGAAACTTGTGAATATAACAGTTTTATAATACAGTTCATGGATACATACACTGTATTTATTGAGTAGGAAAAAAAGCAGATACAGCAATGACCTTCACCAAATTCTACATTGTGTGAATCAGCTTTCTGTTAGTAACAGAAGCCAAAAACCTGAAATCAGAAAACAGTAACAAATACCTGAAGTAGTCAATTTATATAGAGAAAAGGTTCACTTTGCTCACAATGTGAGGTTCCAGTCCATACCAGGTAGACTCCTTGCTTTTAGGCCTCTGACACAGATGTCAACGGTGGGAAGTGCACGGTGGAGCAGAGCTGCTCATCTCAAGGATGGGAAGCAAAAAGAAAGGGAAGAGAAAGACTCTGGGGGTCCCACAATTGTGTGTGTGTGTGTGTGCGTGTGAGAGAGAGAGAGAGAGAGAGAGAGAGAGAGAGAGAGAACTCCTGGGAACTGAAACCAAGGTTTTCTACCACTGAGCTACATCCCCACCCCTTTTTATTTTTTATTCTAAAACAAGAAGGTCTTTCTAACTTATACTTTTTGTCCTTGAAACTGTGATTCTCCTGTCTCACCCTTGCAAGTACTGGGATTAAGGTCTTGGCAATACCACACCCAGCTCCCACAATCCCTTTCAAGTGTACATCCCCAAAGATGTAAAGATCTCACTAGGCTCTTCCTGATTTTTTCTTTTTTTGATACAAGGGATTGAATCCAGGGGTATTCTATGCCCCCAGCCCTATTTTTATTTATTTATTTATTTATTTATTTATTTATTTATTTAATTTTGAAACAGGATTTCATTAAGTTGCTGAGGGCCTTGTTAAATTGCTGAGGATGACCTCAAACCTGCAATTCTCCTGTTTCAGCCTCACAAATACTGGTATTATAGGCATGCTCCCTCACACCCATCTGGCTTTGCTCATCAAGGGGTCCCACCAACTCCCAATCGTGCCACTGTGGATGAATACTTTTATTGCTGAGGTTTCAGGGGGACATTTACGTTTCAAAATATTGCTTATATCATGATTTTTTCTCAGAAGTTCTCAAGCTAGAGTGAGCTTTAATTATAACTGAGTAGCTTGGAATTTTTTTTCACAAATATTTACCCCCTAATATCCATGAAAATAGCAAATTCATCACCTTATTTATTTCACACTGGGCCAGATGATTTGACTTGAGCTTTAGAATGTGAATGAAAGTTTGTCAACCCTTACGAGAATCCTGGGTTTGCACGCACCTCTTTGTCAGCTTCCATCCCATTCTTGAGAAGCAGATGTCCTAAGAAGCTGCTGCCACTCAACCAAAGTTCAGAATTGGTACAAGTGGTACAGACAGCAACTCAACCATAGCCTTTAGCTGAGCTGATTCAGCCATTCCTCAGATATGTGATCAAGAAATCCATCTTGAGGCAGGAGGATCACAGGTCCCAGGCCATCAAATGGTAACTTAGCGAGACCCTGTTTTATTTATTTATTTTTTTCTGTACTAGGGATTGAACCCAGGGGAGTTCTACCTCTGAGCCACACCCCTGGCCCTATTTTTTTTTTTAGTTTGAAACAGGGTCTCACTAGTTTGCTGAGAGTCTTGCTATGTTGTCAAGGCTGTCCTCGAACCTGCAATTCTCCTGTCTCAGTCTCCCAACTACTGGGATTACAAGCGTGGGCCACCACACCCGGCTAAGACCCTGTTTTAAAACAAGAAATAAAAAGGTTTGGGGTTGTGACAAAGGATATCAATAGGTTGTTCATGGAAGACAAATATAAATGAGTACCATAAAACACCTCAACTTTGTAAGGACAATGCCAAAGAAAAATCAATTAAAATACAATTAGAGTAAAAGAAAGTGAAGGGTCATATGTTTTCTTTCATATGCGGAAGCTAGGGAGTAATCAGGATACCAGAGAGACTGCAGATAATGGAGGAGAAACTGCAGTGGATCCAGGGAGGTGGCCTGGGTGAAGGGGTGGGGGGAGGGAGGATCAATGAAGGAATCACTTCCATTGACATTATGTACATATGTGAGAATACCAGTGTCAATCTCAATATCCTGTATGGGGAAGGGGGTGGAGAGGGAGGTGGGGAAAGGCCACCAAGTGCTGAGTTTATGTATGCCACTATCACTATGAACTACTTTATGATGTCAGACTATAATGCACCAATAAATATGTAAAAAATCTACAATTGGTATATGAAATAAAGCAGCATTTTTCTCCTACCAGAATGGAAAATTGATAGTTTGACCATACACAGTATTAGTGAGGCTATGGGCAGTTCAGATCATATGGCTTGCTGAAGATGTTAATTATTATAGCCTTTTTAGGACACAAATTTGCACTATATGTTAACTTATAAAAATTTACAAACCAGAGCCTCAAAATTTCCACCTCTAAGGATGTATCTTAAAAAAACCTTTGTGCACAAATATGAAGAGTCACATACAAACCTATTGTAGCTCTGCATGTGAGAACCTAAATAGATATTTGTATCCCTTTGCTAAGCAATATTGAGGGTAAGCAAACTAACTTAGCTACTCTCTAAGATAAGACCTTAGAATCAGCTCCAATAGCTTACTTATCAAGAGTAACAGATTTCTCATCAAAACATGCTTCCAGTCCCTTCTCCATGCTTACCAGCTCAAAACTGTTGTAAATCCTGCTCAGTCCCACTTATATAAGACCTTAAAAATCACCAAATCTGGCCCTAAAGCCCTGAACCCCTTTTCTGAGACTGTTTAAGATGGTGGTTATGGTTTGCTTTTAGAATGTCTCCCTAGACTAATGGAAACAAGGCAGCCATTTTGGAGGCAGGGCTTGGTAGCTGAGGAGGGATCTCTGGGGTGTGGCCTGGGGGATTTATATAGTCCCTCCTCCCATTGTTTTCTCTCTCTCTTGCTTCCAGTCTCCTGGAGAGCAGAGCCCTTGCACTCTCTCTCTGCCTCCTGCCACCATTCCCTGAGCTCCGCTGATTTAACCTGGCCTAACACAGACTAAACTCTTGAAATCTTCAGAATTGCAAGCAAATAAATTTTCTTTCCCCTAAATTGTGGTGGTGAGGTGTTTTGTATTACAGCAGGGAGAATGCTGACCGAGATAGCTGCCAACTTGATATTTTTCTTACTACAGGCAATAATATGAACTTACATTGCTTGGCTACAAATTCTTCTGTTGGTTCATTGGGAGCTGAAGGCCAACATTTAATTAGATAACTGGTGAAGAACATAGTTATACAGTAAGATTTCCTGAGTTTTGAATCCTTAAATCACATCTTCCTAGCAGTATGTTCTTGAAAAAATTATTTCACCTTTCCTCTCCTTTGCCTAGAAAGTAGGAATAATAATGTATCTTATTAATGGAATTCTTTTGTGCATGTTTATGTCCCCCAAAATTCTTAAGTTGAAACATTTCTTGGTCTGTTTATTGTACTATAACAAAATATCACAGATCCTCTAATTTATAAAATATAGAAAGATATGTCTCATGGTTCTGGAGATTGGAGAATCCACGGTGAAGGCACCACCAGTGTTTGGTGGGGCTGCTCTCTGTTTATTGATGACACCTGTTTACTTCATCATCCACAGGGGATGGATGCTGTGTCCTCATGTGGCAAAAGAATGGAAGAGAGCAAGCCCACTTTCTCAAGCCCTTTTGAAAAGCTTCTAATCCCATATATCAGTATTCGTTTCTCATGAATCATCATTCCCGTGAAATCCCCAATTCTTAATACTATCACATTGGCCATTAAGCTTCAACAGAGGGATTTTGGAGGACATATTGAGACCATATCAAAACACTGACCCCTAATGCAATATTAGGATATAGGGCCTTATGTGGTAATTAGGTTGAGATGAGGTAGTAAGGTAAAGCCCCATGATAAGATGAGTCTCTTAAAAGAAGACAGTAGAGTCTTTATGCCTTAGGAGATGCAATAGAAAAGCAGCTCTCTGCAGACCAAGAAGAGAGATCTTACCAGACACCAGATCTGCCAACACCTTGATCTTAGATTCCACCTCCAGAAACCTGAGAAATAAATGTTTGTTGGTTAAGCCACCCAGCCAATGGCATGGTTGTTACATGTGAACTGACTACATTGTGAAAAGTAAATTAATTTATGTAAGCCACTTTACATCAGCGTAAGGACAGTAAGATGTCAAAAAAAGATTCTATTTTTTTTTTTTTTTGTGGTACCGGGGATTGAACGCAGGGGCGTTCTACCTCCGCGCTACGCCCCCGGCTCTACTTTTTATACTTTATTTTGAAACCGGGTCTCACGAAGTTGCGGAAGGCCTCACTAAGGAGAGAGATAGAGAGAGAGAAAGAGAGAGAGACAGAGAAAGAGAGAGACAGGGAGAGAGAGAATGAGAGAGCTGAGGCTGGCCACGAACCTGGATCCTCCGGTCTCCACCTCCCAAAGTACTGGGATTCCAAGCGTGCGGCACCACGCCCGGCTCAAAAAAAGATTCTATTTAAACATCAATAACTAAATGTATGGCCCAAGTCTATGTCAAAAGAAAACTGAGGAATCAAAAATATATCCTAAGTATAATAATCAAAAAAGAATATAAATTTGAAGTTTATTGGCATAGGAAGATAGACTAATAATTGAAGAAAAGTAAATTGCAAAATATATGGTGTATTTAAATAGAAAAAGATTTATATTTTATATGATATTCAGTGGCTATATGAAAATACTCTTTAAAGAGCTTATCACACCAATTACATTATTTCTGGAAAGAATACTGGGATTGCATACAAATGAAAGTCATTATACTCTATTTTTTCAAAAGAATATTATTATGCATTAACAAAATATTTTTATAAAAGACATTTAATTGAAAATCTCTTTAACATTGTGGTAATGAAAAACTATAATATAGCACATGAGTTTTTTTAAGGTATGTAAAATGACTACATTTTTGTTCAAAACTTCCAAGTAATTTACAAATGAATATAAAATGTGTTTTCAAATATAACTATAGTTAAAATTTTTAAGCCCTCACTTCAGGAAAAAAACTCAGCCACTATTTTTACTGAAGCACTAAGCGAGTTTACACATAAAGTGAGGGGTAATTCCTTAACCAATGAAAATGTCAAGAGTTTAGGTAGGCAAAATATCATTCTGCCTGGGTGGTTAGATTGCATGTTGCTTCATTTAGTTTTTGGCAAATTGATCTATATTGCAGTAATGAATACATTTCTAGAAATCATAGTATATTTTGCATTCAATTGGAAGAAAATATTTTACCCAATAAAACTAAGCAGTATATTTTATCTGGTCCATACAACTATTAATCATTCTGTGTAAAAGATAGTCAACCTATACTAGTTTCTGTGCTGGGTTCTGACAGTGCAAAACTCTAAGGCATGACCTCTCCCTGTAGTTCTTTAGACCCTGGCACAAATATCTGGATCAACAATCATTAAATAATCCCAAAAGATGACTTTCATAAAAGCATGATCAAAACACTGTGGGAGCCCAGACAAGGGAAATACCTGGCAGCCAGGGAAAATTCAAAAAGAATATGCAATTTATCTGGATATGAAGGATGGATAGTGTGCCAGGAGCAATATTATCAGGAAGAAAATGGCACTACAGTCAAAGGAAAGCAGATATGCAAAGCATGAATTTCAAAGTTGATCTCCTCAATCTCACAACATAAATATCAGTGATTAACATTTCAGTATATGCACTTCTAGATTGTTTTCTATGCATAAATGCACATTTTAAAACAAATATCATAGCATCTATGTGAAATACTCTGTAAATAGTCGTCTGTGACATGAAATATTTGATTAGACTTGATTGATATGATATACCATCAATTAATACCTTTATTGGAAATGCAGGGATTTTTACCACTTGAAAAACCTTGTGGTAAGTATCCTTTGCCTACATTTTTGTGCTCTTGTCTGACTACTAGAATAAGCTACTAGATGTAGATTTTCTGGCCAAACAATAATATACATTTTAAAGGTTTAAAAAAATGTCTATTCAAAATTCCCCTTCAGAAAGCAATTTACATTCTTACCAGCAGTCTCTTTCCCTGCAGCCTTTAAAACAATGAATATTTTTATTTTTTCCTGACAATAGGCAAATATGATATCTCACTGTTTAATTTGCATTCCTTTGATTACTTATGAGGTTGAGCTCTTTCATGTTTATTGTAAGTTGCCTGTTCTGTCAAATTTTCTATTGGTGTGTTTGTAGTTTTATGCTTGATTTTAAAATGCTCCAGGACCTTTCTGTTTAGGCAAAGAACAAGACAACAATTGGAGTTAGTTTTTCAACCACAAAGAAGCTATAGAGGCAGCTCAGAAATGCTTAAGGTGTGAAAAACAGGAGCAGTGCAAGGCCTCAGGTAAAAAGAGAAGTGTGTGCAAATATTTAATGGAAAAATTATAACTGTACGAACTTACCAAAGGCATGTCATGAAGTTAAGGCATGAGCAAACTGGATGTTTTCAAGGATCCAGATGAATGAAGCAAATGGAATTGAGAACTTTTGTCTATGTGAATGCAAAGAAATATTTTTGCGTTCAGGAGAAGGGTACCCTGGGGTATGGTAGCAGCTCGTTAAACACGTCAATTTTCTATATCCTGCTTTTCTCTCAAAATATGTGCGACAGTAAACAATAAAATGCAAAATTATCATAACCTTGAAAACTATAATAGTTATCAGCAACTTACTAAACTTCAACAGAGATAAAAAAAATGCTCATCATGAAAACTTTATACATGAATAATGCATATCCACCCTGAATATTAGTCTCTCAAATGCAATCACCTTTCTCTATAGAAAGTGAGCAGCCAGTACTTGGGTGGCAGAGACAGGAGAATTGCAGGTTCGAGGACAGCCTCAGCAACTTAGCGAGACTCTCAGCAATCTAGAGAGACCCTGTTTCAAAAAAAAAATAAATAAAAAAAGGGGGCTTAGGGTGTACCTTGGAGGTAATGCCCCTAGGTTAAATTTCTAGTGCCACCAAAAAAAAAAAGTAAAGAAAGTGAGCAGCCTTCCAAGAAATTTGCATGGATTAAAATTTTTATAAAGAAACTATAATAAAATGTACCATAATGATTTCAGTAACCATCATCACAATCAAGAATTAGAGAATTTCCATCACACCAAAATCTCCCTCATTTCTTTTTCTTTGTAATATTATGGGTTAAATTACTTTTTAAACATTAACTATATAAACAGAGTAATAAATAATCTACTTTTTTATAACTGGCTATCTTTGCTCAAGATAACATTTTTGAGATTAATCCATGTTGCTATTGCATACATCAAATAGTATGTAGCAATATTTTTTTATTACCAAATGGTAGTTGATGGTACAGATATACCACAAACTATCCATTAATCTGTTGACAGTCATTTGGATTTTTGCAGTTGGGACTTCTATGAATAAAAAGGATCTTTGTATGGATAAATGTTTTTATTTTTCTTGAGTATTTGCTCTAAGAGTGGAATAGAAATCAGTCCTATGCTAGTATAGGTTCAATTAATAAGTGATGTTATCCTTTTACTTTCATCAGAAATGCATAGATTCAGTTCTTCCCCATTCTTACCAACACTTGGTACAGTTAGTCTTTTTAGTCACAGCTATTCTAATGGTTGTGTATTAGTTTTCACTTATATTTCCCTGATTATTAATGTTGAATACCATTGCATGTCTGAACTTGCCATCCATGTATCCTATATCTTGATTGTTAAATGTTTTCTTGCTTCTTTTTGTTTGTGTTTTCTTAGTATTCTTTATAGGTTCTAGAGGCAAGTCATTTGTTCAGTGTACATATTGCAAAAATTTTCTCCTAGTCTGTGGCTTGTTTTCTTTATTTTTGTAATGGAATTTAAGAGAATTTGATAACGTCCACATTATTAATTTTTTCTGTTATATTTTGTGTCCAATAGAAGAAAACTTTGCCTACCTAAGGTCAAAAAATTCACCTATGTAGTTATTACATGGTACTAGAATTTTACATGTAGATATGTAACACATTTTGAATTAATTTTGGCATATGGTATTAGGTAAAGGTCAATGATGGTTTACTTGTTTTTATTAATATATGACAAGAAATACTGAGAATCTAGAAGAGGATGTCTTACCTCAGCTGAAAAATATTTGAATCTCTGGGTTTATTATGTGCAATATAACAATACCTAAAACCCTGGTGACATTGTGAAATGCATAGGTTAAGAGACATTCAGGAAAAACAAAGTAATGTTTACATAAAATAATTTCCCAAGAGCTTATTTGGAGGTTCTAGCATGGGAGCATAACTACTCATACACCCTTGACCAAAAAACAGTCAGTTCTCTATAGTGGAATGTAATCCTCTTTGACCAAGCCAGTGTGTGGCTTGGGGAGGGATGCACATGGACCGGTGAGGGAGGGAGTGGATACCTGTCTAGTCAGCTAGATCAGCTGTATCAACCTTAGGGATCAATGGAGTGACAGGTATCAAAGCCAGATCACCCTCACACCAAGTGAGCATATGCATGTATGAATGTATCACTTTGAATCTCACTATGATGGATAATTACAATGCATCAATAAAAGTGAAGAAAAAAATAGGAACAACATCAGTGTAATTGAAAACTCTTTCTATACCACTAGATCCAGAAGTGATTTAAATATGGAAACATTTTCTCAGATAAATGTTTTAATAAGAAAAGTCTAAAGGTCAATATAAATCCAATTAAACATAAAGCAAATAAAATAATTAAACTGAATATAAATGTCACATAGTACCTGGAAAAAGAGAAAACAATATAGAGTAAATCTGAAGCCAAAAATATAAACTTACATTAAAATAGGAAAATAAGCCAGGCGTGGTGGTGTGTGTCTGTAATCCCAGTACTCAGGAGGCTGAAACAAGACAATTGCAGTTTTTAGACCAGCCTTAGCAACTTAGAACCTCAGCAACTTAGAACCTCAGCAACTTAGTAAGACCCAGTTTTAAAATTAAAAATAAAATAGGGCTGGGGGTATTAGGAGTGTAGATTGTAGATAGAATGCCCCTGGGTTGAATCCTTGGTATCCCCCCCAAAAAAAAAGATGGACAAGGAAAAGATAAAATAGGAAGATAAAAGTGTGCTATATTTTTCATCTTCTTTGGAAAGATTACATAATATATTTATTTAACTGAGGTAAGACAAATAGTTTTTATTTTGTTACTTAAAAATATTAAAGTAAGCTGGGCATGGTGGTGCACGCCTGTAATTTCAGTACTTGGGAGATGGAGACATGACAATTGTAGGTTTGAGGACAAACTAAGCAACTTAGTGAGACTCTCAGCAACTTAGCAAGATGCTGCTTCAAAATAAAATATAAAAAAAGGCTAGAGGTATAGCTCATAGGTAGAATGTTCCTGGGTTCAATCCCAGTACCACACACACACAAAAATGTTAAAGTAAGTAATAGAGTTATGAACAGTTTGTATTGCTACCAAACAACTATAGGAAGAGAACAAAATAAATTATATCTTACATTCTCAAGAAAGAGAAAAATAATGGAAATAACTAAAATCTTAAAACAAGATAAGATTAAATATAATTAATGCAAATCTGCTAAATCCCATTAATAAATTTTAAGACTGTCATTTTTTGTCAATAAATAAAATTCAAACACATTTTGATACAGCTTTCTTGGATTTGAGTCTCTTACACTTATAAAAGTTTGACTTTTTTTTTTCATTTTGCCATAGACACAAAGTAAACAATTGACCAGGAGAATCACAACTCAACATTCAGATATCTTTGTCTACCCACTAGCTATTTACAATAGGTAAATTAATATATGGCCATGGTTGCATCAACTATAACATCAAAGTAATTTTACCTACCTCATAAAGTTGTTCTAAGGATGATCTAAAAGATGTGCTGAAGATATAGCCCATCTATAATAAGGGCTACAGTAATATTTTTATGCAAAGAAATTAAAAAAATGAAAGTTTGAAAGGGGGAAAATACTCCCAGGTGTGAAGACCCGCAGCTGCCCAGATGTTCTGCTTTTGTGGTTAGATGTAGATGCTAGTTACAAGATGATATAGATCCACATGCCCAGTTAGGAGATATCTGTTGCTCTGATAAGACTCTTCCCAATCTTATTAGACATATGCCTGAAATAGCTCAGAAACCCAAGGTCCAGTTGGAAGGCTTTAGCATCATTAAATCCTGATTACATCTATGCATTTGGTCTGTTTCAGGGAAGGATTTTTGGAATAGAAGAGTTCAGCTTTCAAAGACTAGACCAGCTGTTCCATTGACTGTTAACAAATTTCAAATATTTCCAAAGGGAAACCTAGAATGGCTCTTTATTAGGTTTGAACAAAGATATAATTGTCTTCTCTTGAAGAAAATAAAAAGATGTGCTAAGTTATTACTTGTATGCTAGAATGCTCTACTTGGCAGTATAACTGGAATCCCTGATTTGATTGGGTGGGCTGGGAATGAAGGGAAAGTGTAAAGGGTGTGAGGTCCAGTGGCCCATTTGGCTTCCGCCCTGATACTGGACTGAGCAGTCCCTTTCAGGCAAATGCATACTACATTTGAAAGCAGAGCAGTACAAAGGGAAAAAGAGAAATAATGTAATAGGCAAGTTACATTTATGACATAGGACTTTGGGCAGATATTTTCCAGACTGAGAAAAAGGAAGTTGGGGAATATTTAAAAAATGCAAAAATCATTCTAGAGAGTTTTGAATGTGTCAACAAAAGCAAATGCAAAGTCAGAAACTTGATACACAAAAGTCATATGACTTATCAAAGTGGAAGACAGAGCAATAAAAATAATTATCTATGTTGATAAGAAAGAGATAGCAAATAAATTTGGAAAAGAGAAAAAAGAGGCCTTATGAACTTTTTGGAGTGGTGTATTACCTATGGTTTGCACTCAGGCAAGTATTAATTGTCCTGAGCATTAATTATGGGTGATGAATTTCAGCCCCATGCAGAGTCCTGCAGACTCTTCCTTCTGGAACAGCAGGAAGAATTCAGGAAAACTGCATCTTATATGCCTGACATTGGAGGTACAGGGTCAGGCAGAATCAATAGACTTCTGTAACATTTGAGTTTCAAGATTTAAAAGGAAGATGTCAAAGACTAAATGGTTCCTTTCTAATTCTTCCTATATATCGAGTCTCTTGTAAAGGGAATACTGTAAAGAAGAGAAAGCTTGAATGCAAAGAAGTGCAGGGTATGAATGAGTTGTACAAAGAAGAAAATGTACCAGATGAAAGAAGGGACACAGTAGACAAATTTGTACCTTGGTAGTGACTGGGAAAGAGTGATTTGAGGAAGTAGAACATTAAAATGTACCTAAGAGAAAGAAAGAAATCAGAGTAATAACAGAAGAGGTAGAATCTGGATTAAAACCTTCATAAAGTTTGGGTTTAAAGAGAATGTGTCTTCTTGAAAAAAAATTGCAGGGCACAGGCATGGGGAGGGAGATAAAGCAATTAAACCTCTAAATACGGTAGAGCATAAGACTACCGAAATTTCTTATTTTTATGGATAACAAGAACAACAGTAAAACTACAGCTACAAGAAAATAAATATTTAATAGGGCAAAGAAATTTGTGCTATTATAATTTGAGGACAAATACTCTTAGTAATATATACATGAGATAAAATGCAAAGAAACAACTATTCCTATAATAAATTAATTAAACAGAACCAAAGAAAAATAAAAGGGAAACAATCTTTTTTATACAGTAATTCAATTTTAAGTAATTGATATTCGATTTCTGTAGAAACTTTATGGGACTGGCTCCTGGGAGTTGGATTGTAAATATGTATAATATGTAAATACCTTTTAATATACTTGAAGGATTTAAGAAGAGGGATAATAGATATGAAAGTGCTCTACAATGAATATCATTATAGACACAGGGAATGTTGAAAGGAATACCCGAAGAACATTTCAAATTCTTGTCTCATAACAGCTCATATGTATTTAATTTCCCTCATAGGGTCGCTTATAAAATATAAGCCCTTCCTTATTGAATTTATTTTCTTTCAACTTATCTTCTTTCAAAGCATTACCTCTTAGGATTCTTATACAGCGGAGATTCATTTATCTGCTTTTCTGTGTTTATGTTTATTGTTTTTGTCATTCGTTTTAGACACAAAGATTTTAAAAGGCAGGAAGCATATCCATTTTCATTGCTGGCCCGGAAAAAGTAAACATTATATGTTAACGATTGTCAGAGATTAATTCACTAGGCAATATTTAAAACAACTCCATCTTGGAAAACAAATTCAATCTCAATTTGTTATCTAGGCTTAATCTTCTAGTAAAAATCATAGTAAAACTGTGTGAGGCTTTTTAATACATAGTCAACTCTCAATTACCAAGACATATCTTGCTTGCAAATACAGAATTTTTCCAAAAAATGTCACTTTTGTCCCATTTTAAGAACCATCAGTGGCTTCCAGCTATGTACTTAAATAGGAATTCAGCATTTGAGGCTTTAAAAAAATTTTCACCTAGTATCACAATGATATAACCACAAAACTCTTCTTTTGTTTCGCTTTGGGTTTTGACTTAGTTATTCCAGAACTACTCATCAAAGATTTTCTTCAGTCAATCTTAAGGTAATTTTTCATTTTTGTATTCTCACTTTTAATGCTTTTTATGCTTAAGTCTTTTATTTGTTATGAACTCAACTTGCTGGGATAGAACCTGATTGAGATGTTTCTTTGTGTCAGTGATAACACAGCATTTTCAACAGAATAAGCATCTGTTCTGAATACGTACATTTTTAAAAATTTTAACAGTAATAGAAAGAACAAAATGATTTTAAATACACATTGGAACCTAAGATTTAGGGGAGGAAAGCAGAGTAGGCAATACTGTGAAATGAAACATAAACAGTCTCCCTGTGTGCCTACCTGTCTCTGTCTGAATTTCTCTAATATCTCTAATATAAGGACACTAACCTCACTGAATTAGGGCCCATCCTAAGGAATTCACTTTAACTTGATTGTCTCTGTAAGGTAACCATCTCCAAAAAAGATCACATTCTCACTTGATTGTTGGGAGTTAGGGCTTCAGTATTCTTTTTTTTTTTTTGAAGGGGGGCACAAACCATAAAAATGAATGTACTACTCTTTTCAGGAAGGCTGCAAGGTTGCAATTTCAACTTCAAAGCCTTTTTTCCTCTATAATTATGGATTGGAATTATCTGCTAATGAGCTTGTCTTCTAAGTCGACCATATGAAGTTTGAGAGGAGCCACTGTATGGTTTTCAGGTTTTGACACAGTAGGAGCAAAACAATATTTGCTTAGAAAATGAATGGATTCTTGGGATTCCAAATAAATAAATTTGAATTTTAGCTTGAAAAAATGTCTCACAAGAGCCGGGCGTGGTGGTGCATGCTTGTAATCCCAGTACTTTGGGAGGCGGAGACCGGAGGATCCCCAGCCTCAGCTCTCTCGTTCTCTCTCTCCCTCTCTCTCTCTCTCTCTCTCTCTCTCTCCTTAGTGAGGCCCTCCGCAACTTTGTGAGACATGGTTTCAAAATAAAGTATAAAAAATAGGGCCGGGGGCTAGAACACCCCTGCGTTCAATCCCCGGTACCGCAAAAAAAAAAAAAAAAAATGTCTCACAAGTTAAGACAATGGAATCATTCACAGGCTGGGACTAAGAGTGCTTTTTTTTCACAGCATGACATTTGATCTTAGCAAGTTGCATATCTATGAGTAAGTTATTTTACACTTCTGGACCTCAGGTACTGCTCTTTAAAGTTGGACCTAGATAATGAGTCCTGCTATTTCTTCTTACATTAACACTTTATGCTTCTAGACATTGTCTCCCAACCCCAAACTATCCACATCCTAGTGATCTTTCTAGGGGAAAATATTATCACATTAAATCTTTTCTGACTTGTGTTCCAAGAATCTAAAATCCCTCTGTATCTAATGAAGACATGCTCGGATCCTGCCCTTTCTTCTGAATTATCTACAAATTAGTTTACACTTAGCGACCATATAGATCACCATCCAAACCGGGATACTTCAGGAAGGTAATGTGCTCCAGGAATAATCTAGTTAGGTCTACAGGCATTAAAGGGACGTGTCTCAGAGAAAACATAATGTATAGTTATCCTAGTTAAATATCCAATTATAATTTGACCTCCATCCATTAGCAGAGCCATTCACAAATTCTTTGAAGAAGGTTTAGAAATTGCAGAACTGATAACAGACCTGGTATTGAGACTGGGTTAAGAGGTGAATTTTCATGAGCTTTTTCTGGATGATTTACTTATCCTATCTATTGCAGCGAGATGGATTTTGAACATTCATAATTCCTATGAACAGACATTCTCAAGAACTATAAGGATTATTATAACAGTGAATGCTTAGAGAAAATATAGATCTATTACATTGATGATTCATAGATTTTGAGCCACACTCAAGGGGCACGCATCAAGTGTCCTTGGTCCTTAAAAATCTACATTAAATTGATTGAACTCCCACTCTATAAGGTGAAGAAAACTCTCCTGCCACTATATTCCATAGAACTTATGTTCTCCTGGTCAATTCTAGATGCACCCCTATTTCTGAACAATTTTACTGATTTATGAATCAATATATGAATCAGTACATGAAATTATGATATATGTGCTTTTTTCAGTGGTGAATGACTGAAATTGATGTAACACTTATTCTCCCTTAGGATAAAAAAATTTAAAAAATCACACCATGTACTTGTGCCATTGGAAAACCTTAAAATGTTCTAGGGATGTAGAAGAGCATAGACATCCTTTCCCAAAAATGTGTCTCAGCCTTGAGCTTTGATCTCTTGCCTTATTGCTTTTAAAACACATTTCTATCTTGCTCTCCATCCTACCACCCCCCCCCAGCTCTCTTCACCTGCCTAACTCTACTCCACATCTATATCAAATTCATTACACCATAAATTGTGCTCTCACCAATTCAGACTTCCGGTCTCACTTCACTGCCGTCTACTGAACATCCATCAGCATATTTGGCCAAACAAAAATACCGATTTCTCTTAGTAAGAAACAGAAAGAATGGGCAGAGACCCTGGAGTCTCAATAAGATCACTGTATTGGAAAAGTCCTAGGGAAGGAAATAGATTTTTTCTTTTCCTAGAATTAAAAAGCAAAGTTGTGTTTTGTTTTTCTCCAATGTGCGTTACATTGCAATATGCAAATGTGAATCGATAAGATTAATTTCCTTGTGATTGCTCTTAACTACATCCAATTCTGTGCCCAGTCTACTTACATCTTGTCCAGTTCTGTGCCCTGGCACCACTCTCAGGTGACAAACATCTCTGACAGGCAGGTTCTCAGATCCCTTTAGAAGTAATCAAATGACTCAGAGAGCATGGTGGAACTAGAGAGACAAAAAGCAAAGAAGGTCGGATGTAGCCAAGAGCATACATCAAGCTATGTAATAAAAGATGAGTTGAGGACGGAGGAGAAGAGACGGGAAGGAGAAAAACTGTGTTATTGCCTGGAAGTGGGAAGACAGCCTGGCAGAGGCCGACTTCAGCAGCAGCTGGGAATAAACACTAGGAGGGGAGAAGAAACCCCCAGCCAGTCCTGGGCTATGATTTGGGTCTCTTTTAATATTCTTGAGGAATGTAAACAAAGAGTGCAAATTATTTAAATTATGATGTCATGATTTTTTTATCTTTGGGTGATATTCCTCAGGTGAGAACAAGACAGAAGTCTACAGAATTTATTAGAATTACCCCTATAATGGTTCCAATGAATATTATGTATATCTATCTTCTTTGAAGTTAAAAAATTATATATAATTTACAGTTAGAGAAATTACCTTTGCTTTATTTGAAGAGGCTGTTAATTAGGACAAAAATAGAATACTGAATAAGCAAGGGTTTGTATTTAACAACAATCCCCCTACACCCCCCTATACCTGTGATTTTGTTTTACAGTTTCAGTTACCCACAGTCAATAATGATCAAAAACTTTCAGTGGAAAATTCCAAAAATAAACAATTAAGAAATTTTGCATTTTGGGGGAGGGGTACTGAGGATTGAACCCAGGGACATTCACTCCTTCCAGGAGCTATGCTGCAAAAGGAATGAGTCCTTAGAGAATGCAATCTCATTTTGATAGTACACAAATCAGATATATATTAAGAGACAAATACAATATAAGTAAATACTGCAATAAACTTCAAAAACAATAACATATTATCAGTTTTTTGTTTTGATTGCATGTGGACCTCTCAATTAGAACAATATTCAATGTATATATAAAAAGAAAACCAATTTCATCAGAATACATAATTATTAAAGATTTAAGGCTATCAGATTTAGCAATCAAGACAAATTCGTACTGCTTTTTATTGGAAAAAAGGATTTGTCAGTCAATTGCTTACTTCTTGTCCATCTTCCTGTGAAGTGGTAAAATAAAAGCTTTGAAATCAGCTAAAAATTTTTTGTTAAAAAATAAGGTACTAGCCGGGCGTGGTGGCGCACGCTTGTAATCCCAGTACTTTGGGAGGCAGAGACCAGAGGATCCGGGTTCGCGGCCAGCCTCAGCTCTCTCTCTCTCTCTCCCTCTCTGTGTCTCTCTCTCTCTACCTAGTGAGGCCCTCCACAACTTCGTGAGACCTGGTTTCAAAATAAAGTATAAAAAAATAGGGCCGGAGGTGTAGCGCAGAGGTAGAACGCCCCTGGGTTCAATCCCCGGTACCACACACAAAAAAAATAAGGTACTTTGATCAAAAATATAATATGACAATTATAAACAAGGGACTTTATGTTAAATATAAATCATCATTTAACATAAAATTGCTAACATTATTAAGAATTACAAAAGAGAAAGGAAGAAAGGAAGAAAGAGGGTCTGGCTAAATTGCTGAGGCTTTCCTTGAATCTTCAATCCTCCTGTCTCAACCTTCAAAGTACTGGGATTACAGATGTGCACCATTGTGCCCTGCTTAAGCAGCTCGTAAATTTTAAGTTGTGCCCTGTTCTGAGTAGTGTAATGAAATCTCAAATTCTCCTGCTCTGTTCCTCTCAGAATTTTAATCCTCCCTTTTTTGTTTCCAGCATACACTCCCAGTCAACATCACATTGCTTGTGTTCAGAAAACCCTCATTTTACTTACAGTACGGCCTCAAAGAGTAAGCACAGTGGCGCTGGCAACTCAGACACAACAAAGGGAAGCCATGAAGTTCTTGTCAGTGGAAGGTGAAAGATCTCAACTTAAGGAAAGAAAATCAAATACTAAGATCTGCTGTAAGAACAAATCTTCCAGCTGTGAAATTGTGAAGAAGGAATAAGAAATGCGTGCTAGGTTTTCTCTCACACCCCAGACTGTTGAAGTTATGACCACCACCACACATGCAAGTGCTTATGATGCGGGAGGCACTAAGCGTGTGGGTGGAGGACATGAACAGAGAACGCCTTCCACTCTAGGGCAAGCTGCTGTTGCCCTAGAAAGCACTGATCCTGCAGCAAGAATCCAGCAAGAAATCCCTGACACCAGTGACACCAAGCCCTTTACTGAAGTAAGGGCTGGTCACACAGATCTGGGATTTAGACTAAAGCACAAAATTCACTGGAGAGATGGTTATCATTGTTAATCTCTAACTGTACCTATCATGAATTTAATCATGGGTATGTTTATATGAGGAGAAACATAGTACAAGTATGTATCTATGGTTTTAGGTACAAATTAGGGGTTTTGGAACTTATTCTCTCCAGATAAGGAGGACTACTATAGTTCTTTTATGACTTCAAAATGAGTTTGGGCGTTGTGGTAAATTTGAGGCATTCACAAAATCTACACAAACATGTACAATTTCCATTCTTGCAGCTTATTCATTTGTTTGTTTTTGTTTGTTTATCCATTTGCTTATTAGGTGACCTCACTGAATCCAGTTGTTTGAAGTGGCTCATTATTCGCTCTTGGCCAGTGCTCCCAGACCACATGACTGGCTACTCTTTCCCATGATGAAGAAAAACTTGCGGTGGTTGTAGCACATTGCAAATTTCCCATTTTCGTGGATCTAATTTCATAATTAGGAAGTAAAAATAAAAACAGCAGATGGGAGAGAGAACAGAGACAGCAGACTTTAGCAGCATCCCTTGGATGGCTGGACGAACAGATTGTGGGAAACTGAAAAACAGCAACCAAACTGCCAACAATGAAGTCACCAATCAGTCAAAATCAATTGACTGTCAAGCCACAACTCTGTTCTGGTTCCTCACGGCCTCCGTCCCTTTCTTATTTTTGTGAATGAAATACCAGGGCATTTTTTTACTTCAGTAAAGTGGGACACAAGTTAAAGATTTCCTCATTTCTCTAAGATGTCCTTGTGTCTTCAGTCCTGTCTATAAAACTCCTATCATTATTGCCTATTATGACAAGAAGTCACATGTTTACAGTTGGAAAAACACTGAGAATGCTTTACTTATATACTATGTAGTTGATATAGTATACATTAATTTTAAGTGTCCTGTTTTAGTGTAATATATAAATCATAAATTACTGGGATAAAGTATGAAATTAAATTCTTTTAGATAAAGAGGGCTACTGCCTAGTTACAGAATATATAAAGAATAAAAGGTAACAAGGTCCAGCAATTGCCTGATCCTTTCTCATCTTACTACTTCTAACTATACATAAGAAATAGTTTCAATCTTTTTTTTGGTACTGGGGAATAAACACAGGAGTGTTCTACCTTTGAGCTGTACCCCCAGCCCTATTTTACTTTTGTATTTTGAAACATGGTCTCACTAAGTTGCTGAGGGTCTTGTTAAGTTGCTGAGGCTGCCTTAAACCTGTGATCCTCCTGCCCACAGCCTCCTAAGTATTGGGATTACAGGCATGCACCACCGTGCTGGCTATTGCCAAAATTTTGTTTTTGCTTTTACTCAAAGACTCTCCTTGATTACAGGCATGCACCACCATACCTGGCCTATTCTCAGCTATTAATTTAACAAATATGAATAAGTTTATGACTAGGCACAGTAGGTAAAATAACTTCTAGATTCATAAAACAAGTCTCCACTCCAAGTCGTTACCTGAAAATAAGCTGTTAAGAACCAAAGTAATTTTTAAGAGTTTTAGATGAAGTGTTAAACATGAACCTGTTTCTATTGTTACATTCAATGTGACCAGATGGCCAGGGACAGGTGTGAATGTGGCCTACTCCCAGAGGAAAGTTGTTGATGAACTAAGTGGTAGAAACAACAGTTCTGAGAGGAGATATTCCAGCCTGAGAAGTTTGGAAGCATGCTAGACAGCAAATCAATACACGCACACAAAGTGGATTTAAGAATATTTGCCAAAGAGATAGGCCTGGTCAAAGACCAGGAAATAAGGAAAGGCATATTCTCCCTACACTAGACAGTAAGAATGATAATATTAGCAATAAGCAGACATCAGCTACCATAAAATGTATGCTAAATTAATTTAAATTTCACAACAGCATCATGAGTTGGTGTTATTCTCCAAATTGACAGATAAAGAAATGTATATTTTGTTCAGTCAAGCCATCCATGTGCCCAGAATTATAGAGCTAATAAGTTGTGGCACACAGGCATACATCAAAGTCATTTTTAAAACTAATGTATAATTCTTCCTATTTATAGATATATAGCCATACTTTTGAGATTGCAGAACTAATTTAAGCAATGGTGGATACATAAGACATGGATATAGGTAGATGCTGGAGCCGGTTAATATGAGAATGAAGGAAAGGTGGCCTGGACTCAGGAGAAAGCAAGATTTAAGTGAAGTCTTTTGTGTGAAATTTATAATTATTTTTGAAATAATTTTCTTATTTTAATTGATGGATTGTAATTCTATTGCTAATGGGGTACAGTATGATATTTCAATGTGTGAATAAAATTTATAATGATCAGGTTAGGGTAATTGGCAAGTCTACTATCTCAGGCATGTCTTCTTTCTTTGTGGTAAGAACGTTTAAAATTCTTTCTACTAGCGATTTTGAAATATTCAATTAATTCTCCTCAACCATAGTTATTCTACTGTGCTGTATAACATTAGATTGTTGCTCCTACCAAAGTGCATAACTTTACCCATTAACCATCTTTTTCTTTCCTTCCTTTCCCTACACCCTTTCCAAATCACCACTATTCTATTGTATACTTCTTTGAGATCAATCTCAGCCTTTGCTTATAAGTGAGAAATGCAGTATTTTTCTGCTTATGCTTGATTTACTTAATGTCTCCCAGTTCCATACTCATTGCTGAAAATAGCAGAATTTTATTCCTTTATACAGCAGAATAATATTCCATTATGTGTATATATGACATTTTTCTTATTGATTCTTCCTCTGCTGTATAGCTAGGTTGATTCTATTGTAAACTGTTGTGATGAACAGGCAAGTGCAGATGTTTCTTTGAGGAGCTGATTTAAATTCCTTTCGATATGTACCCAGGAGTGAGATTGCTGGATCATATGGTAGTTCTATTTCTAGTTTATTGATAAAGCTCTGTACTGTTTTCCATAATGGCTATATAATTTACATTCCCACAAATGGTGTAGGAGAGTTTTCCTTTCTCTACCTCCAGCAGGAATTTCTCTCTTATTTTTAATAGTAGAACAGGAAATCGGTCGTGATCTTGAAAACACACACACACACACACAAAAAAAAAAACAAGATCATAAAAATACCTCCTTGTACATGGACTTATCTTTAATGTGTTAGCGATATTACCAGGTTCCTTTTTCAGTAACCAATCAGCCCTGAACTGCCTTTGCCTCTTCCTGGCAACAGCTTCTTCATTAGTGTTATCTGTAATGCAAAATAATTTACATAAAGTATATCCTATTAAACACAAGCGACTCTATTCTTATTCAGAATACTAAAATTGCCTAGATTTTATTTGCTTATAGACAGTGATCTAGATAATTCACAACAAAATGAAAGCTTTCCCTTGGATAATTAAATGTTTTTGTTCAGTTATCTGATTTAGCTGTTTAACCACTTTGGAAAGAAGCTGTTCTGCAATGCACAGAGAATAGAAGCCCCCAAAATGCCTAATGAATAAATCAATGGTTGGATAAATGTATTTTTAAAAGGAAGCATTCACTTTGTTAACCTCTCCAAGCATACTCAAGATAACGCATAATCCAAAATCTTTATACTATTAACCAGAGACTTTATATTACAAAACTATTACTATTTATTTTTGAATCAGTGTATAGTTTTACTGAAACATAAGTATGGGGCAAGAAAGAATCATAGTTGTATAAAAGCTACTTAAATGTTAGGAAGAATTAATAGGAGTATAAGGTAAACTAGAAAAGGAGGAAAGGAGGAGATCATTCCATTTTTGCACCAATCAGACAAGATGTAGTTGAGTATGCAGTATTTGGGCTCAAACTTGATCATCATGGGAATTTTCTACCTGATGTAAAAAGAAGGGGGTGTAGGCCAAGGAAAAGAGGGAAAACTACCTATTAAAATTACATTACAAAAATAGCAGACATCTTACTCAAAACTGACCCATCTGAGTCTCACTCTAGGGAAAAGATAAAGGTTAAAAATGGAGTAAATGATAGGAATATCTGAAGCCCACATTACAAATAATAACAATAAAATACTATTTATATATTTCTGAGTGGTGAAATAAAATGATCAATGCTTTGTGTTTAGAAGAGTCTATCAAATTATAGCTGCTTCATTTTGAGAAGTCATTATTTTAATG
Source organism: Glis glis (assembly GCA_004027185.1). Classification (NCBI taxonomy): domain Eukaryota; kingdom Metazoa; phylum Chordata; class Mammalia; order Rodentia; family Gliridae; genus Glis; species Glis glis. The sequence continues at coordinate 12,367 of PVJS01011575.1, read as the reverse complement.
TTGAGTACTTGAAAAGTAAAATACCACAATAATGCGGACTTTCAAAATATTTTCTTATTCAAAACCACAGTGAGATATCAGCTCACTCTAGTTATAATGTCCATTATCAAAGAGACAAAGATAACACGTGTTGTCAAGAATGTGATCAAAAGTGAATCCTTGCATCCTGTTAGTGGGGATTAGTGCAGCCATTACAGAAAACAATATGGAAGTTCTTCAAAAAATTAAAAAGTATAGAAATACCATATGATCCAGCAATCACATTACTGGGTATCTACACTCCCATGTATGTTGCAGACCTGTCCTCAAGAGCCAAGACATGGAAACAACCTAAGTGTCCATCCATTGAGGAGTGAATAAAGAAAATGTGGTATGTATATCTAGTGGAATACTATTCAGCCTCAAAAAAGAACGCAGTTCTGTTATTTGCAACCACATGGGTGGAAGGGGAGATTCTTGTTTTAAATAAAATGAGCCATGCAAAGTAAGACAAGTACTGCCTAATTTCACTTATATGTGAAATCTAAAAATGTTGATTTCATAGAACTTAAGGGTAGAATGGTGGTTACCAAAGGTTGTGGAGGGGGTAAAGGGGAATGAGGAAAGGAAGAATAATGGGCACTAAGCTCTACTTAGTGGTGTGTGCAATAGGTTATCTATAGATAACAATGATGTATTGTATATTTCCAAAAGCTAAAGGAAGGATTTTGAACGCTTTCACCATAAAGTATGAATATTTGAGGAGATTGTTATGTTTACCTTGATTTAAACATTGTATATAAATACATTGGAATATCATGTTACTCCATATATATGTAAATTTTTAAATGTTTTTTGTATCTACTCAAATAATTTTTTTTTGCGGTACCGGGGATTGAACGCAGGGGCGTTCTACCTCCACGCTACACCCCCAGCCCTATTTTTTATACTTTATTTTGAAACCGGATTTCACAAAGTTGTGGAAGGCCTCACTAAGTAGAGAGAGAGATAGGGAGAGAGAGAGAGAGAGACAGAGAGACAGAGAGACAGAGAGAGAGCTGAGGCTGGCCTCGAACCCTGATCCTCCGGTCTCCGCCTCCCAAAGTACTGGGATTACAAGCGTGCGCCACCACGCCCGGCTTCTACTCAAATAATTTTTATTTATTTATTTTATTGGTGTATTGTAATTAGACCTCATAGTGAGTTTCAGAGTGATGAATACATACATGCACACAACAGTCCTTGTGTGTTTCCCTTCAGTTCCCAACCTGCTACCCCCTTCCTATAGATAGTCTTTACATGGATACAAATAACTTCATGTATGAACAAAGGGTTATTTGAATAGTTACTATCAGCAGATCTCCCTTTTCTCCTCCTTCTCCCCTCTCTCTGGCTCCTCTCCCCCATTCCTCTAATGTCTCTCCTCATTTTTCTGAGGTCTTCTTTTCAAATAAACTTTATTAAAGGGAAATAATTAAGCTGGGAATAATGGCATACACCTGTGATCTCAGTACTTGGGAGGCTGAGACAGAAGGATTGCAGGTTTGAAGCTACCTTCAGCGATTTAGGGAGACCCTCAGCAACTTAGTGAGAACCTGTTTAAAATAAAAAAAAATAAAATAGGGCTAGGGATGTAACTTGGAGGTAGAATGTTCCTGGATTCAATTCCTAGTATCCACAAATAAAAATAGTTTGTGTTATTTAGAAAATATTGTGAAATATTTTATCTGAAGGTATACTTAGAATAACACAGACAATACTTGTGAGGCAAGAAGAGAAAAGGTGGCAGAGCTATACTAATGTCTGATTGTTTTAATAGCGACATAGAAAAGATTCTCACAGTTTGAGCTATTCATTCATAGGAAGCATGAATGATATTAGTTTCAATATTGTTATCCCTCCCTAAGTTTGCTTTAAATATCAGAAGCTCAGTAATCACTGGGTGGATGGATTGGAGTATGTGCTTAGAGTAAATGGGATTTAAGCAAATGGCTATCTGCTGAACTGTCTTCTTACCTCCAGAAGGTAGAGAAGTCAATGTAGGAACCATTCAGCTGAGCTGGAACAGTGTTTACAGCTGGTGGTCAGCTATAACCTGAAGGGTAAGCAATTGAGTGTTTTTACTTCTAGATAATATTATAAATCTAGCTATCATTAATTCATGGGGTAGCAAAAGTGCTTTAATTTTTAAGGAAAAAACTTCTAATCCAAAGATTTACTTAGAGGATTAAAAATAATCAAACTTTACAAAGTTAGAATTAGCTTCATAATATGTGTAAAGATGCCACTAAGGTTTTCATGAATGCTGAGTCTTATTCATTCATTTTCTCAGCTAACAAAATTCTTATGAATCTATCATATGTTGTGCTCTATGATTCATATAAGACACAATAAAAAGGACTCTTCTCCTCCATGTACACACATTTAGTGGTGAAAGAAGTTACAAAGCTTGCAAGAACCTGGTTACGGGGTGGAATGAATGTTGTGATACAGATACTGTATTCCACAGGGGATGCAGCAGATTCTGCTTGGACAGGTCAGCAAAGGCTTTCCCAAGAAGAGGATGTTGAAATGAAACCCTTGATCACAAGTTGTTTTCACCAGGTGGTAATTAGAGAATGGGATGTCCATCCAGGAGTGAGAGTGGATCTTTCACTGTGATGATAAGGAGCACGATTTCTGGCAAAAGGATAAAAACGTTGACTTTTCTGGAATAGAAATCTAAACTCAAAATTCATTTGTTTCATAAATTAAACGTAAATTAGATATAATTTAATTAGATATATAGAGGGAAGGTCATTTTATACACTACTTTTAATAACTTTGGATGAAACAAGGTTTCATGGTGTGGAATTTTCCAGTTGTGGCATCTTATAGATTCAAACATAGTTTTGAGTTTTGGAGCATTTCAGATGTTGACTATTTGGATTAAGGATGCTCAACCTGTGTAGATTATTTGTCAGATAACAAACTGCTCATTTTCAAATAATATATTCTAAAAGATTTATTTAGTAAATTATATGCATTTGTGGTTTATTTTTTCATCTCCTATGGAGATAAGATCTTACTCTCACAGATTCCTCTAGAATCTACCTCTTCTAGAAGTGTTTCTTGTCTAGATATTTGTGTCTCTAGTCATGCCAACTCTACAGTTTCTCAGTAAGCATGTGTGAATCCAAATATATGATGACATATCTTTATTACTTTCTTATTATTTAATAAAATTATAGTGATGAACCAGATACATGAAAAGTTCTTTAAGGTAAGACAACATGATTTTTGTTCTTAGAAGACTCTGGAATAACAAAAAACCAAAATGTTATACCACAATGAGTTGCACAAATTATGAAATAATAGTATGAAAAGGAAAGCGAAATGTACAAGTGAAAAAATTAGTGCATATTTTTCAAAGCTCTGGCATCAGTACTTTACTCACACTCTCATAAGACCTACTTTCATCATTATAGTTAAGATTTTTCTGAAAACCTTAATTTCTTCTTTAAAAAAGTATTTGAACATATTTAAATAATAAGGATTTCATTAGGTAGAGACTGATGCTGCCATACAAATCAAAAGGAAAAATTTGTAAACTACATTAATTCATCTATAAATATTTTTGCTTCTAATGTGTTGAACAAAATATCTACTATCTGCAAATATAGATTAAATTAAGACATTGTTTATTCACTTTCCTAAGCATTTACATGTTATCTAAGTAACTTCATAGGCCTATACTTTCTATGTTATATGCAATTTTACACTTTCAAAAAGTATTAATATCTGTAAAAAATTGTTCCTCAAATGGGTTTTAAATATATTTTTCTATACAAAATGATTTAAAGTTGCCCTTTAATCCCCTTCTACTTCTTATGATATCAGTGCTGGAACTAACTTAGTACAAATGTTTATACACAAAATTATATCAGTGAGTTTTCTTAAGCCTAATTTTCTACATTGTAAAAGTGACTTCAAATCATACGTGCATATAATTTTATTTTTCATAATGCCTAATTTCATAAGTTACCTAATCATATGTTTTAAAATCATTTTCTATACTGGATCTCTTGATGCACTTAGATACCTTCTTTGAGGTTACTCAGTAAATATGGAGACTGTGTTGATTCCCACAACTTCTCAACTCAGCTGGGAATGACATTTTCTTTTTTCTTTTTCACATTGCTTTGGTACTTTCTAATATGTGGCATGGTACATGTTTTTACAGCTTCTGGAGGTTTCTTGATGCAATCTTTGACATGTTTCCTAGCAACAGATTCAATTTCCTGAAAGAACATTTTTGTGGGTAGGTGGGAGGGGAGTTGTTTTGGCAATCAAACACAGAATGGGCTTTTGCTGAGATTTTTTTTTTAATGTGTAACCATCTACTTATTAAAAAAAATAGGGCCTCACACTGAAGTCTGAGTACTTGTTTGTTTGTGTTTGGAGTCCTATGAAACAGTTTGTGTAAACCACTTTGAACAATGCTTGATACAGATTAAAGTGCAAAAAATAGCAGTCAAAAATGAGATGTGATAATGTAGATTTTTATCTTAAAATTAAAATATCATCACAGAAAACAGAAATTTGAATGTTAAGTATGTTGCATTCAAATTCAATTAGGTACAAAGTAGTTTAAGTAGAAAATGTGCACAGAATACTGTCTCATTTTCTTTTTTTTTTTTTTTTTGCGGTACTAGGGATTGAACCCAGGGGCATTCTACCTCCGAGCTACACCCCCAGCCCTATTTTTTATTCTTCATTTTGAAACAGGGTCTCACTAAGTTGCAGAGGGCCTCACTAAGAAGCTGAGGCTGGTCGGGAACCCGGATCCTCCTGTCTCAGCCTCCCAAGTACTGAGATTACAAGCGTGCGCCACCATGCCCCGCTTACTGTCTCATTTTCTAAAAATAATGCTTTTCACCACCAGCAGCAAAAAACAGCAGAAACAACAACAACAACAAAAAACCCTATATTTTTTATTTTATAAGATAGAATAAAATACCTACTTTCTGACTTAGATTTCAACATCCATTTTAAAGGCACACAGGACTTGATCCTGTTGAAGGGAACAAAGACTATTTACTTTATGCTTTTACTTAATTTCTAACAATGGGTGTTCCTCTGCTTTGGTCAGTTGAAGGAGCTTTGAAAGTTAAGGGCAGAAGCACAAATATTTAAGACAAAGAAAAAATGTTCAGGTAATTGCAGACTCTATTAAAGCCTTAATTAAAGGGCACTAGGAAAGCGAATTAGCGCATCTGAGATTTTAATCAAACTGCTATTTCAACCAATTTATTAATTGACTCCAGGATTAGGTTATAATGTGCACTGTTAAGATGTATGTGCGTGATCTGAAAACTCTAGGACCGTATCAAACTATTTTTTATTTCAGGAACAACCAAGTTGAAATGTGCATTTAAAAGTGATCACCTAGTTTTATGGGATAATTGCAGATATTGTAATGAGCATTGATCATTTTATGCCTATAATATCTAAGCCTAAAAATAATATAATTTGAAATTCAGTGAACACTTGTTGAACAGCCAAATAGTTATAGATAACTTTTGGTTTATCTAAGGAAAGACTTCTGAACTTGCCTTATTCTTGATTTGAAATATAGCATAGTTTTAAGAATACTTACTAGATTATTACAGACAAATAAAATTAATTTTCAAACATCTTAAAGATATTTGTAGTAAAACCAAGGCCAGGCATGGTGGCACGTGCCTGTAATCTCAGTACTTATGAGGCTGAGACAGGAGGAGTTCAGGTTTGAGGCCATCTTTAGCACTTAGCAAGGCCCTAGCCAACTTAGTGAGACCCTGTTTCAAAATTTCAAAGTAAAAAATAAAAATGGGTCTGGGGTTGTAGCCCGGAGTTAGACCACCCCTGGGTTCAATCCCCAGTATCTCTCTCTCACAAAAGAAAGAAAGAAGAAAGAAAGGAAGGAATGAAGGAAGGAAGAGAGAGAGAGAGAGAGAGAGAAAGAAAGAAAGAAAGAGAGAGAGAGAGAGAAATAGGAGGAGGGGAGAGAGGGAGGGAGGGAGGGAGGGAGGGAGGGAAGGAGGAAGGAAGGAAGGAAGGAAGGAAGGAAGGAAGGAAGGAAGGAAGGAAAAGAAAGAGAGAGAAGAAAAATACAGAACAATTCTCTAAATTTCAATCTGAACATTGGGTATGAGGCATCTCTTAACCAGCTTCAATCAACAGATTACCCCCACCATATCTTGCTATATCCAATATGGAAGTTGGGGAAAGGTAACCTGACATGGTTCTCTTTGTAGATTTATATTATTGTAAAGTTATTAGTTGTTTCTGAGTCAAACTCATTTCTATCTGATGTAAGTACTTTAATGAAGTAAAAAGGAACAAACTCAACTCCCTTTTAAATGCCCCTTCTAGATTATTTTAAATACTGGTCTATGTTTGTATTTCTCTTAAGTTTACAGGAATAGGACAACTCCTTTAAAAAGTCTTTGGAAAACAAATCAAAAGGACTTTCTAATGTTCTGTTGTCCAGGCTCTCTCAACTCTAGCAACAACAGGAGAGCCAGTCCAGAAGTCTTTAGTTGTTAGTAAGATTAGCAACTTACGGCCTGTCATAAGAACATATTTGTTTGTTTTCCTTTTTTTCTTCTTTTTGATGAATAAAGGTTTTGACATTGTTGAGTATATTAATCATGCTTTTTGGTTTTGTAAAATAAAATGGCATTGGATATGCTCACTGCCCAAGGTGGAACTTGTGCTCTTCTCCATGTGGAGTGCTGTGCGCACATTCCAGAACACCAGCAGCAGGCACAACAAGGCTTAGCGCAAGTGGATGCAGAGGTACAGGCTATCCCGGCCTTACAGGAGGACCTGCTTACAACCTGGTGGAACTCACTGGGCTCCTACTGGAGATGGGTATTGACTATCCTCGCCTGTGTGACTGGAGGACTAATAGTTACTTTTTGCACCCTCTATTGTTGTTATGATATATAGGTCCAATGCAATACTCTCCTGGTCAAGTCACTTTGTAGGGGGTGGAGTGTGGGGACCCAGAGGAAGTACAGGCCAGAGGCAAGGACATGACCCCACTCACTCTGCACAGCCTCAGATGTCCACTCATCTCACACAGCCATTTACATGTATATAGTTATGTAATTATGACTAGGCAAAACTCAACACATTTGTGCACATCATGCTGGTGTGGACGTGCGCCATTTTGCCCAGAACCCTATATAAGGGATGAGTCCATAAAATAAAGCTGCTGTTGTTCTCCAGATGGCTACTCTGCCTGCTTCTTCTCACTGGGGATCTCACCGCTGAAACCTCCCTGTAACCACACCTGGCCCTTGACACTGATGCTTTGATATCTGGGGTCTTGCTGACCTCCAGGAGACTACATCTCCCAGGGGATCCAGTTCCTCGAGATAGTAAAGGACTCCCCTGTACATGCAAACCAATCCAGAGCCCACCCCCAACTACCTCTTCTGCTGGACAGTCACACTCAGAGCCAGTAGTCCCTTTTGCTAATCTCCCCAGGATTAGGACAAGTAGAGACAGCTCCTATACCCTATTGTCCACTAAAATTATTAAACTGGACCTTCTTGTCCTGTCTTGCCCATTTCTTCCATGGAAACATAATAAACATAATAGAATTCTTGCTCATGTTCTCCCTTGCTCCCTCTGCCTTCTGAACTAGCCTGGTGCGCTCCTGCTTGGCTCTTGTGTTGTGGCATGCCTCTTCCTCTTGAGAACTATGATTAACAAACTGTCTTTTCAATAACATTCATCTCTTCATTGGTTGACTTGACCATACCTGAATAATAAAATTTACATTTTAAAAAGTGAAAAGCAGTTGTACCATCAGGAGAATAAATTATCTTACCACTTCTAGGTAAGGTGTGACTTCCTAGCCACACTTAATAATGAAGTAACACATGTCCCTTTAACTAAATGGTTTTAATAGTTCCATGTTTTCTACCAGTCCATTGCACAGTTGGAAACTCTACTGCAAAGAGTTAGTTTATATGCTACACCACCTCATAGTGCACCTGGCTAGAGACAGCAGTATGAAAATACTCTCTTTGTCAACATTTCACAACAAGCAAGTTTTACAAGATCTGACTTAAGAATTTAAGGTTCTTTCCCATTCACCCATAAGGAGGGTCACAGGTCCAGTAAGTATTTGTTTATATTTAAGGATGCTTTGATTCAACATTGTTGCTCTAAATATTATATATATATATATATATATATATATATATATATATATATATAAAACAATTCGTAGACTTCCTGTCAACAGTCTTTGGTATTCAAAGCAAACCTATTCTGTTTCAATTTCACTGTGTTATTCTAAAAGTCAGCCTCTTTTCCTGCTTAGTTCTACAATCTTTCTATATTTAATGTTATACTTGATCCAACCATATGTAAGTGCAGATTTCTAATAGAATGTAGGAACAAAAATAATTTTCTCACCCCTCAGTGAGTCTTCACACAGACTGGCATGACAAGATAGATAATAACTTATTATAGTAAATATCTTAGGTTAGACTATTTTATATACTAACTTCTCAGTAGACATCCTTGGTTAGATTATCTTTTTAGTGGGTTTAGATTCAAGATCTGACTGACACTGGAAAATTGCCAGCATCAATAGATGTATAAGTCATTTATGAATTGTTTGGGGTACTTTTATAGCCACCATTTCTGAGCATTATCATCAATCCCCTGCAAGGCCATCAGTTTCTACATAATCACAATTTTACAGACCTCATGTATTTAAATGGATCAATATTATTGACTATCAAGTAAGATTTATATGTCTATAATGAGTTCAGAAATGTTTTAAGACTAATAGGTTATGAAAATAATTGCTCACCACCAGTAGTTTGGTTAAATAGCACAAGAATCATCAACCAACCACCTATGGATAGTGATCTAAAAATAGTTCCTTCAATTCGAACATCTTCATCTACTGATTAATCAATTTTTAAATTATACTAAATTAACTTCCTCAATTTGTCTGATTCCTGTTTCCTTCTTAATGCAGTGGCTTTCAAACTAGTCCCTCCACCTAATCCCTTGATAAATTTTCCTCACATTGCTGCCAGAGAAATAGGGATAATATGTATTGAGGAGGAAATTTTTCTAATGCTCAGTATTCTTCAATGATTGCTATTACATAAAGGATATTGTTTCCAAAGATGGCATAAATAGCCCTTCAAAATCTGTTGGCTGTACATACTTTATACCACATACTCAGACTGTTGCAGAATTCCAAATGTAGCATTTTCATTTACAACTCTTGAACATACAGCTTGTACTTTTCAAATGCCTTTCTAATTTATGATTGATTCATAAACATTTACATGACATTTTTTGCTGACACATCTCGGTACATGCGGGTATTCTGTGTCTAGAAACTAACTTCTCACTCTAGTCCTATTAATGTGCACCTTCCTATAATGTGTCTTATGTGCATACACTTTATATAATAGGATTGCATTGGGACATCCATGTCAGCCATCATGAGAATTTTTGGAGAGTTTGCACAGTTCCTCTTGATTATTTAACCACCATATTATGCATTGCATTTTCCAAACATCAAAAGACAATGCAATTAAATCCAACAAAGAATTATTGTATATTACCTATGTTAAAGACAGTCAGTTGTATTCTAGGAAGTTAACATAAATATCCCTTCCTTTCATAAATTAATAAAACATGATAGATTACCATCTATCAGAGAATGCATCTATTTATATAATTAAAAGAAATATAAAAGAGAATGAAATAGATATTAAATTGTTATATAAGTAATGTGTTGTAAGCACTTACAAGAAGGAGCATGTACTCTGAATGTGGTTTATTTCAAAATATAGTTATCAACTGCCCTCTGAACTTCATCCTTACTTTCCATTCACCTTTTTATCTCTTCTTATCAATTGGTCTACATATAGACATTGATAAATGTATATTGTTTTTCAACATGGATATATTTTTAAACACTTTCACCCTACCTCTTGATTTTTTAAGGTTTTAGGTAATTATTTTAATATTAAGCCAATATAAATGTGTGTTGCATCTGCAGACAGTCAATATGAGAGTTAAAGCAAATATATATTATGTTTTACATATATAATATATACCAATTACAATAATAATAAATCATTCAACTACTGGTACTTGCTGGCACTATTAGAAATGCTTTCCCTCTTGTTTTTGCAGTGGTCCGTAACTAGAGAAATGTCACTGAGTTTTAGTCTTAAAAGATACTTTGGGAGTTGATCTCAGAAGACACAGAGCTGGTATTTTTCATTTCCAATTTTTATTGTGTTAAATACACATAGCATAAAATTTATCATTCTAAACATTTTAAGTGTACAGTTTATTTGTATTAGGCACATTCATATTATTGTACAACTGATACCACCATCCATCTCTGGAACTCTTTTCATATTATAAAACTGAAGCTTTGTAACCATTAGACAATAACACCCTGCTCCATTTCTTGCCCACTGTTAGGCTCTATAATTTTGACTACTCTAAGGACCTCATAAAAGTAGAATCATGCAGTATTTGTCTCTTTGTGACTGGCTTATTTCCTTTAGTATGTTGTAGCATATGTCAGACTATCCTTTCTTTTTAAGATTGAATAAATATGTTATTGTATGTGTATACCATGCTTTGCTTATTCATTCATACATAGAACTGATATCCTTACCTAATGGCTAAAAGCTCCTCCTTATCCAGCTAAGTGTCTCTGATGAGCCAAAACAGCAAGGACCTATAATTGGCCATTCCAACTGAGTTTGACCAATTCTCCATTCTCATTGTTGCTATGATATTCACTTCTAGCTTTTTCCAGTTATGTGAAGATCAGCCAGATAGCTAATTTTTTTTTTTTTTTGTGGTATCGGGGATTGAACCGAGGGGCGTTCTACCTCCGCGCCACACCCCCGGCCCTATTTTTTTATACTTTATTTTGAAACTGGGTCTCACGAAGTTGCAGAGGGCCTCACTAGGTAGAGAGAGACAGGAAGAGAGAGAGAGAGAGAGAGAGAGAGAGAGCTGAGCCTGGCCGCGTGAACCCAGATCCTCCGGTCTCCGCCTCCCAAAGTACTGGGATTACAAGTGTGCGCCACCACTCCCAGCCCAGATAGCTAATTTACTACATGTTCTCCCAAATGTTTTCTGGCAGTTGTAACCATTATGTCATGTGCATCACATAGCAAACTGGGAATGGGGCTGGGTTTGTGTTTGGGTTAGGACAGAGGCTAGAAGTGGTGCACATGTTGAATGCCACTCACTTAATTTTTTAAGACCAGGTAATCAAAAGCCACACATCCTCCATCTGGGTCTCGTGGGTCTTAATTCTTTGGAGATTTGCTATATCTACTCACTCAGATATTAGTCACTGTGCCATGGGAAGTACTGGTCCTTGTGGGGACTCTAAGTTTAGGTGCTGCAGTTTGAAGTTTCAGCTTTGAAATTCCTAAGCCCAGGCTTTTAGTTACCCCAGGTTCCAGTCACAGGAGTAAAGTGTTTCCCAAAGATTCCAGATCCCAGAGTTTCTAGTTGTGTCCAGGTATCAAGATTTCATTGCTTACGTCTCAGACATCCTTGAGCAGAGAGATGCCAGAGTTGCTATACCCAATTTAACCACCTGACTCATTAAATCCACAAATAAATTAAAATTGCTGGGGTTGAGACCACTAACTTGAGGTCTTTTCAATAAACAGCAATGGATAAATGGAAGAAAAATATGAAATTGTGAAGTAAATTTGAGCTTGTTTGTAAATCCAGAGAAGGAAAAACAACAGAAAATGTTTACAAGAAAAAAGAATAGACCAGAGAAGAAAAACAAATATAAAGGTTCTGAGAAAAAATGTCAGTCAAACCTCTGAGTCTCTATAGATAGTTGTCAGGGGAAAACGAGGAAAATCTGTAAATACCAAGAGTATAAAAAATATGCAATATGAATTACTTATCACATGCCTGGTATATTCTACATTTAAAACACATTCACACAAACACATATTTTAATTTTTGTCATACATCATAATACTCTCTATTGCCCTTTTCTAGGACTTCCTTGACATTCCTCTGTACATTTGGAAAACATTTGCCAAAAAAAAGGATATTCTTTTTTGTGTGTGTGGTACCGGGGATTGAACGCAGGGGCGTTCTACCTCCGCGCTATACCCCTGGCCCTATTTTTTATACTTTATTTTGAAACCGGGTCTCACGAAGTTGTGGAGGGCCTCACTAGATAGAGAGAGAGACAGGGAGAGAGAGATAGAGAGAGAGAGAGAGAGCGAGCTGAGGCTGGCCGCGAACCCAGATCCTCTGGTCTCTGCCTCCCAAAGTACTGGGATTACAAGCGTGCGCCACCACGCCTGGCTAC
>PVJS01011574.1:24712-45604 GCA_004027185.1 Glis glis | reverse complement strand
CAAGACTCAGCAACCTAGTGAGACCCTGTTTCAAGACAAAAACAAAAACAATTAAAAAAAAGGGTGGAGAGGCCATAGAATGCCTCTGGGTTCAATTCCCAGTAAAACACACACACACACACACACACACACACACACACACACACGGAAGAATAGGCAGCAAGCTGAAGTCTACCAACCCTGGCATAAAAGTTGGGAGTGAGCCAGAAGTGGTGGCGCACACTTGTAATCTCAGTACTTTGGGAGGTAAAGACCGGAGGATCCGGGTTCGCAGCCAGACTCAGCTCTCTCTCTCTCTCTCTCTCTCTCTCTCTCTCTCTCTACTTAGTGAGGACCTCCGCAACTTCGTGAGACCCGGTCTCAAAATAAAGTATAAAAAATAGGGCCGGGGGTGTAGCGCAGAGGTAGAACGCCCCTGGGTTCAATCCCCGGTACCAAAAAAAAAAAAAAAAAAAGTTGGGAGTGTAGGCTTAGGGAGCGCAGTGGGTGTCATGGGCCTCTCAGACTCTCAAGGGGTGGGAGGGGAGAGCAGGGGATCACTGCAACTCTGCAACCAGCCTCCCTGCTCTGGGCCTTCACCTGTGAAACTGTGAGACAAGGTAGTGAGGTAGACATGAACACGGGGCGGGGGGTGGGGGAGTCAGGTTCCACCCCTGGGCAACACCCAACTGGCTACTACACCACCCAGCAACCACCCGGGGACCACCTTCTTGCATGGGACAACTCCCTGTCAACTCTGAAAAAAAAAAAATAGATGCAGTGGACACTGAGGGAGTACAGCGTGTGCGCTGCCAAGCATCGCCCTCTACAGACCTCGGGGTCCTTCTATCAATTGCACTGTGGTTTTCCCTCCAGTGGGTTTCACTTAGGTGGTAATGGGGAAAGGTCCAACACGGTGAAATTGACACGGGTGCACTACACTTAGGAGGGGAACGAATATAAGCACCCCAAATGAATAATTCAGGAGGAGGGAGGATCCCAGGCAGGCCATAAAAACCCACAATGCAGGAGACACCAGGCCACGCCACCCTTCTTTTGAGACAGCCAGCTCCACATCCTCCGGCCTGTACTTTCACTTTTCTTTTTTCTTTCTTTTTTTTTTTTTGTGGTACTGGGGATGGAACCCAGGGGCATTCTACTTCTGGGCTATACCTCCAGCCCTATTTTATTCTTTTTATGTTGAAACAGGGTCTCACTAAGTTGCTGAGTGCCTCACTAAGTTGCTGAGGCTGTCCTCGAACCTGTGATCCTCCTGTCTCAGCCTCCCAAGTACTGGGATTACAGGCATGCGCCACCACGCCTGGCTGTACTTTCGCTTTTCTAAATAAATGCTTTGCACATGCTTACCGTATCTGTGTCTCTCGATTGAACTCTTCCTTTCGTTAAGCCAAAAACTGATGAACATCCACCTGGTAACAAAATGAAGCATGAAAAAAGACCTTGTGCTGGGGATGTGGCTCAGTGATGGGGCACCTGCTTGGCATGTGCAAGGCCCTGGGTTCCACCCCCAGCACCACACACACACACACACACACCACATACACACACGACGCCAGGCATGGTGGCACATGCCTGTAATTCATAAATAAATATATAAATAAAGCCGGGCGTGGTGGTGCACGCTTGTAATCCCAGTACTTGGGAGGCTGAGACAGGAGGATCGCAGGTTCATGGCCAGCCTGAACAACTTGTGAGGCCCTCCACAACTTAGTGAGACCATGTTTCAAAATAAAAAATAAAAATAGGCCGGGCATAGTGGCGCATGCTTGTAATCCCCAGTACTTGGGAGGCGGAGACCGGAGGATCTGGGTTCGCGGCCAGCCTCAGCTACTTAGTGAGGCCCTCCGCAACTTCTCGAGACCCGGTTTCAAAATAAAGGATAAAAAATAGGGCTGGGGGTGTAGCTCGGAGGTAGAACGCCCCTGCGTTCAATCCCGGTACTGCAAAAAAAAGAATAAAAATAGGGCTGGAGGTGTAGCTCGGAGGCAGAATGCCCCTGGGTTCCATCCCTAGTACCACACACACACACACAAAATATATATATATAAACAAACAAGACGTCCTAGGGTTGTGGGGTGAAGTGAGTGTGATCATTGCAAGTAACGGGCATCCCTGAGAGCCAGGCAGACCTTCCTTAAAGTCCTCGCTTTCTTTCCCACCCACCCCCAATCCATCAGCAAAGCTCATGAGCTCCGTGATCAAAATGACTAGATATCCAGGAGGTGAGCGTGGAGGCCCATGCCTATAATCCCAGCTGCTATTTGGGGAGGCTGAGGCAGGAAGATTCCAAGTTCCGGGCCAGTCTGGGAAACTTAGCAAGATCGCATCTCAGAATAAAAAAGAAAAAGGATCAAGGCTGTAGCGTAGTAGTAGTGAGCCCTTGGGTTCAATCCGAAGTACTGCCCCCACCAAAAGGATTGCACCCAGAATCCACAACTTACCACCCCCACTGTGCCCCCTCCTGGGTCCGGCCACCATCACCTCCCACCTAAGACTATCACAGTGGCTTCCTGACAGGGCTCCCAGCCTCCACCGTCACCCCACAGACTGTCAGAGGGATCCTATTCCAACTAAGTTCCACGGCCTCCTCTGTTCAGAGCCCTCCCATGGCTCCTGCCTTACCCAGAGCAAGAGCCAAAGCCCCTACAGTGGCTATAAGGCCCTGTCACCTCTCAGACCTCATCTCCCACATCTCTCATCTCTGTTCACTATTACTTCTGGAATATGCCACGCATGGTCCTGCCTCAGGGCCTTTGTACTTGCTATTATTATTGCTTAGAACTCTCTAACAGGTGGGAGATTATATTATTTCCATATACATAGCTCATTTTCCTCCCCCACTTAGCTGTTCAAATATCACCTTTATGGGGAGGAAAAACAGTAGCCTTTTCACCCTGTATTTTATTATTTATTTATTTATTTATTTGTTTATTTGAGACAAGGTCTCACTATGTAGCTCAGATTGATCTTGAACTCCTAGGC
The DNA here is from genome assembly GCA_004027185.1 of Glis glis. Lineage (NCBI taxonomy): Eukaryota > Metazoa > Chordata > Mammalia > Rodentia > Gliridae > Glis > Glis glis. The sequence goes on along the minus strand of PVJS01011574.1, from coordinate 42,622 downwards.
TCAAGCAATCCTCCTGCCTCAGCCTCCTGAGTAACTGGGACCACAGGCACATGCCACTATAATGGCATCCTGTACTATCTTTTCTTCCCAGCACGACCACCTCCCACCAATATGCATTTACAGTCACATGCCACTTAAAGACAGGGGTACCTTTTTTTTTTGGTACTGGGGATTGAACCCAGTGGCATTCTACCTCTAAGCTGCACCCTCAGACCTTTTTTTTTTTTTTGCGGTATCGGGGATTGAACCTAGGGGGCGTTCTACCTCCGAGCCACACTCCTGGACCTATTTTTTGTACTTTATTTTGAAACCGGGTCTCACGAAGTTGTGGAGGGCCTCACTAAGTAGCTGAGGCTGGCTGTGAACCCAGATCCTCCGGTCTCTGCCTCCCAAGTACTGGGATTACAAGCATGCGCCACCATGCCCGGCCCCCCTCAGACCTTCTTAAAATTTTTATTTTATTTATTTATTTATTTGTGTGTGTGTGTGTGTGTGTGTGTGTGTGTGTGTCCGTGTTACTACGGATTGAACCCAGGGACATTCTACCTCCAAGCTATATCCTTAGCCCTATTTTTTATTTTTATTTTGAAACAGGGTCTCACTAGGTTGATGAGAGTCTACTTACTGAGGCTGTCCTCGAACCTGTGATCATCCTGTCTCAGCCTCCCAAGTACTGGGATTACAGACATGCACCACCACGCCCAGTTTAATTTTTTTTGTGTGTGTGTGTGGTACTGGGGATTAAACCCAGGGGCATTCTACCTCTGAGCTACATCCCCAGCCCTATTTTATTTATTTTGAAACAGGGAGGGTCTCTCTAAGTTGCAGAGGGCCTCACTAAATTGCTGAGGCTGGAGGCGAACCTGTAATCCTCCTGCCTCCCAAGTACTGGGATTACAAGCGTGTGCCACCTCGCCTGGCGCGGCTTAAATTTTTTATTTTGAAACAGGGTCTTTCTTACTAAATTGCTGAGGCTAGATAAGAACCTGTGATCCTCCATCTCAGCCTCCCAAGTACTGGGGTTACAGATGTGCACCACTACACCCAGTTGGCTGCCTTTGTTTTAATAAGTAGTATACCCAGCTGGGCGTGGTGGCACACGCTTGTAATTCCAGTAGTTGGGAGGCTGGGACTGGAGGATCCGGGTTCATAGCCAGCCTCAACTACTTAGTGAGGCCCTCTGCAACTTAGTGAGACCCTGTTTCAAAATAAAGAATGAAAAATAGGGCTGAAGGTGTAGCTCGGAGGTAGAGTGCCCCAGGGTTCAATCCCCAGTACTGCAAAAAATAAATAAGTAGTATACTCTAAAATAATGATAAACCAGGCACAGTGGCACACACCTGTAATCCTAGTACTTGGGAGGCTGAGACAGGAGGATCACAGGTTCACGGCCAGCCTCAGCAATTTAACAGGCCCTCCAAAACTTAGTGAGACCCTGTTTCAAAATAAAATAGGACTGACTGGGGGTATAGCAGAATGCCTCTGGGTTCAATCCCCAGTCCATAAAAAATAAAATAAGCCTGGCGTGGTGGCACGCACTTGTAATCCCAGTACTTGGGAGGCTGAGACAGGAGGATCGTAGGTTCACGGTCAGCCTCAGCAATTTATTGAGGCCCTTCACAACTTAAGGAGACCCTGTTTCAAAATAAAAAATAAAATAAGGCTGAGAGTATAGCTCAGAGGTAGAATGCCCCTGGGTTCAATCCTCAGTACCAATAAATAAATAAACAAACAAATAAATAAACAAACAATAAAAATTATAGTATAGTGAATACATAAAAGCAGTGATAGTCATTTGTTATCAGTATCAAGTATTATATACTGTTGAAACTTGGGCATGGTGACGCATGCTTGTAATCCCAGTACTTGGGAGACTGAGACAGGAGGATCACAGGTTCCTGGCCAGCTTCAGCTACTTAGTGAGGCCTCCGCAACTTAGTGAGACCCTGTTTCAAAGTAAAGAATAAAAATAGGGCTGGAGGTGTAGCTCGGAGGTAGAATGCCCCTGGGTTCAATCCTCAGTTCCGCAAAAAATAAATAAATAAATAAGAGTCGGAAACCAGGCATGGTGACCCATGCTTGTAATCCCAGTACTTGGGAGGCTGAGACCGGAGGATCCGGGTTCTGGACAGCCTCAGCTACTTAGTGAGGCCCTCTGCAACTTAGTGAGACCCTGTTTCAAAATAAAGAATAAAAAATAGAGCTGGGGTGTAGCCCGGAGGTAGAATGCCCGTGGGTTCAATCCCCAGTACCACAAAAAAAAAAAAAAAATAAGATAAAATAAAAAGGGCCAGGAGTGGTGACACACGCTTGTAATCCTAGGATTTGGGAGGCTGAGACAGGAGGATCTCAGGTTTGAGGACAACCCCAACAAGTAGTGAGACTCATCAACCTAGCGAGACCCTGTTTCAAAATAAAAATAAAATAGGGCTGGGGGTGTAGCTCAGAGGTAGAACGCCCCTGGGTTCAATCCCCAGTAACACATACACACACACACACACACACACACACACAAATTCACCCACCCAAATTCACCCACCCAATAACAGTTATTTGATTTGTTGGGGGGAAGGGGGTACTAGGAATTGAACCCAGGGGCGCTCTATCACTGAACTATATCCTCAGCCCTTTTTATTTTATTGTACTGTATTTATTTATTTATTTATCTATTTATTTACTTTTTTTTTGGTGGTACCGGGGATCGAACCCAGGGGCATTCTACTTGTGAGCTACACCCCCAGCCCTATTTTTTATTCTTTATTTTGAAACAGGGTCTCACTAAGTTGCAGAGGGCCTCACTAAGTAGCTGAGGCTGGCCACAAACCTGTGATCCTCCTATCTCAGCCTCCCAAGTACTGGGATTACAAGCGTGCACCACCATGCTTGGCTTATTTACATTTTTAAAAAATTTATCTGACCACTGTCATTCCAACTTAGTCACCAGCCCCCAGGGCCTTCCTCTAACCTAGGTTAACTTTTGAGGGTTTTAAGAGAAACACCCTAGTCTCCAGTGTTAGTACTTGATGAAGGACTGATAGAATTATGCAAGTGGCCAAAGAATTATATTAAATAAAAAAAACTAAAAAATTAAGGAGCCGGGAGCCAGGCATGGTGGAATCCTAGTACTTGGGAGGCTGAGAAAGGGTGATTGCAGGGTCAAGGCCTGCAATCAGGGTCAGCCTCAGGAACTTAGCAAAACCCTGTCTCAAAATAAAAAATAAAATAGGGCTGGGGGTGTAGCTTGGAGGTAGAATGTCCCTGAATTCAACCCCAGTACCCCACCACCACCACACACACACACACACACACACACACACACACACACACAGGGAGAGCCAGTGGAGGGCCTTGTTTTCTCCACTGAGGAAAACACAATAGAGATTTGGTCATATCCAAGCAACCCCTACTTTCCTGAAGTGGAAATGAAAAGTGAAGCTGGGAGATGCCAGTCAGATCATTAGTGGGCACAGGTTGGAGAGGGGTGGGGAAAGCCAGCCAACTCTGCCCAGGTGGTGGCAAAAGCCTGTAATCCCAGTACCTGGGAGGCTGAAAGAGAAGGATTGCGGATTTGAGGCCAGCCTCAGCAACTTAGTGAGACTCCGTTTCAAAATAAGATAGGGCTGGGAGTGGAGCTCAGAAGTAGAATGACTTGCCGGGCGTGGTGGCGCACACTTGTAATCCCAGTACTTTGGGAGGCGGAGACCAGAGGATCCGGGTTCACGGCCAGCCTCAGCTCGCGCATGCGCTTTCTCTCTCTCTCTCCTGTCTCTCTCTTTCTCTCTCTCTCTCTCTCTCCCTGTCTCTCTCTCTCTCTCTACTTAGTGAGGCCCTCCGCAACTTTGTGAGACCCGGTCTCAAAATAAAGTATAAAAAATAGGGCCGGGGGTGTAGCGCGGAGGTAGAACGCCCCTGGGTTCAATCCCCGGTACCGCAAAAAAAAAAAAAAGAAGTAGAATGACCCTGGGTTCAATCCCCAGCACCATACAAACATACATACATACATACATAAGGGGTAGCTCAGAGGTGGAAGCCCTTGGGTTCAATCCCCAGTACCAAAAAAAAAAAAAAAAAGGAGCCAACTGTGGCTGTTCTGACAACAGTAGTGAGCAAAACTGTCCTATGCAGAAGGACAGACATTTTCACCAGAACAGGGGAGCCTTTGAAGGTTCTGGAGCCAAGGTGTGACTTGATAAGAAACTGGTTTTAGAAATGTCAGGCAGGGTGTGTCCAAGAAGGCAAGAGCAGGCTAATACCCATTCTCCCAGGTGACCTGGCCTACAGTCCTTAATCCTTTCAGTCCCAAAGTTAGGGATTTCCTGCCCAAAGGTTTCAGGGAAAATGTCCAAGCCCATCCACCGAAACTTAGAAACCGAATCTGTTAAAAAAGAGCCCATCACTCAGGTCAAAGGCAGAGGTAGGGGATTCACGGGTCTCCCTCCTTGGGGCTTCAGGGCTCACTTTAGGCAAATGAGAATGAATCAGCTCAGTGGACAATCCTTACCAGTTGCAGGGCAGGTAAGCAGCTGAGTTAACACGTAAACAGCCAAGGCCCCGGACCTAATTAACCAAAGTACAGACCTGTCCACACATATTGGGATGGCCCCTTCTGTATGCAAATTAAAAGGGGCCACCCTCGAGGGTACCTCCCGCACAAAACCTCTTCCCCCACCTCCGCCTGAGGGACCGGTCAGTCTTCTTTCAATTCCGCCCAGGCCACCCAGCGCTCTCCCTTTCTTATACTAAGCGGGTCCTCCCGGCCCCCAGGCGTCCACTTTGCACCCCGCCCCGGGCGTTCGGGCTGGACCGTCCTCCCTCCTCCTCCAGGTGGCGAGGGGCCATTTCCAGACCCCAGCCCTGGAAAGGCGGGGATCTGGTGGCTGCCACCGTTACTGCAGTGATCGCCGTGGTCGTTATTATTTCCCCGAGGGAGAGCATTCCGCCCGCCGCCGGCTCCCCACGCCGCCCGCGTGGTCCTGCCTCTTCCCGCCACTCCGGGCCTCTCCGCGGCCGGGAGCCCGCTCTCAACACGCCGCCGCCCCGCGACACCCGGTACTCACCGAGGTCGGCAGCTGCAGGCGCCCCACTTCCGCCGGCGCCCCTGCCGCAGAGGCCCGGGCGGGCCCCGAGCCGCGGAGCCTGCGTTCCGCCCGCGCCGCCTCCGCCCCACGTGGTCGCGACCCACTCGGCGCAGGGCACCGCCCTGGTCGCCGCCCCGCCGGCGCCTCTGGTCCGCCTGCCTGTTAGTTGGGGGCGTCTGGGATACCCATTTTACGGAGGACGAAACTGAGGCTCAGAGAAGGAAAGACTTCCTGGGGGCTAGATGAAGGGCAGAGCTAGGTCTTCCGTCCCCATCCCACTCCACAAACACTCCTACCCCTTACCCCCAGTGGGACTGCCACAACCTCCGCCTGAAACCTTGGGATCATCCTCTCAGCAGCCTCGGGTCAGGAAAAAGGCTTAAAGCGCAGCAGCAAGGATGGGCAAGAGGGAGGTCACCTTGTCCTCCAGTCCTCCCTGCAGCCGTATTTTACAAAGGGTGAAACTGAGGCCCTGCGTGGGGAAAGTGAACCCCGCTGCACTAGGTGCAGGTTAATTCGCTTTCTCCGTGCGGGTTCCACTGGGGCAGGGTCCCTGTGGGCCTCTGCTTTCCACTAGATCCCAAGGCCCAGAGCCTGGCCCACGAGTGCTCTACAAAAAAATATCTGCGGAAAGAAAGTCAGATACATAGAGGGAAGCCCGGTGAGGTGGTGCAAGCCTGTAATCCCAGCTCCTTGGGAGACCAAGACTAGAGGATTTTAGGTTGGAGGCCAGCCTGGGCAATTTAGAAAGACCCTGTCTCAAAATTTAAAAAATAAAAAAGGCTGGAGGTGTAGAGGTGTAGCTCAGTGGCAGAGCTCCTCTGGGTTCAATCCCAAGTACTGCAAATCAATATATAAAATAAGGGCAATGGGATAGTGGGTGGCAGGGTAGGGGGAGCTTAAAATTGGGTGGTCACAGGTGGCATTGAAGAAGCCACCTCAGGTAACCCTCTAGTTCCAACATCCCCTAATTCCTTTGAGAGATGGGGAACCTGAGGTCCAAGAGGGAACTGGGGACAGATGGAGGTCATCGAGGGTAATTTGCAAGGCCTTCAGTAGGGTGGGGCTACTTTAGATAGGCTGGTCAGGGAGGCCCTCTGCTTTGGGGAGGACAATTGAGCTGAGACCTGAATAACAATATAAGGAACTCCAGGAGATCGGCATCCGGAATTCACTCAAGGCTGGGAAGGGACACCTGGAGGAGGACAGACCCTGGCCCTAACCTCAGGGAACGTGCCTTGGGTGTGGGGGAGGGACAGTCAACAAGTAGTTCTATTCTGTGATGTGGTTGGGGCCAGGAAGAAAAGAGAATTCATAAAGGATTGAGGGTGGGGCAGGGTGTTGATGCCACTTCAAACGGCGTGCAGATAGAATTGCAAGAGGAGAGAAGTCGAGGGGACTCCCACATGCAGGCAGGTAGGCTGGTTGGCCATTTGGTTTTAATGGCCAGTCCAGGCTTTGGAAGAAAGTAGATGTGTATGGTTACAACCCTCCTCTGCCAAAAACCCTCCCATGGCTCCTGTCTCAGGAAACCCAAAAGACCTGAAGGTGACCAAGACCTTTCTGCATGTCCCCCCATTTTCCCACTGAACTCAATCCCCCACCTTTACATCTATCCCCCTTTCTGAATGCATCAGGCCCCTGGCAGACTCCTTGGGGGTCTTAACTCTTGCCCTGCCCTGCCCTGGATTAGAGCAGAAAATTGAAGCCTGGCTCGGGAAACGCTGTCCCTCTTCCTGGCTTTATTTTGCTCCGTGGCATGTGCCATCATGAAAGGCACTCCTTATCTTAGAGTTACCTTGTGTACAGTGTCTCCCCTGCAGTTTAAATTCCGTGAAGGTTGGGTTATTGTTTGTCTTGTTCACTCTAGTGTCCGCAGTACTTACAGCCTGGTGCACAGTAGGCACAAGCACAATAGGCGATCAATAACCAGTTGCCAAGCAGGGTGTGGTGACACATCTGTAATCCTAGTATTTTGGAGGCTGAGACAAGAGGACTGCAGGTTGAAGGCCAGCCTCAGCAATTTAGTGAGACCCAGTTTCAAAATAAAAAGGGCTGGGGGTGCATCTCAGAAATAGAATGCCCCTGGGTTCAGTACCAAAACAAAACCATTAAACGGTTGCGGAGGGATGCGATTTTTTTTTAATACATTTTATGGGACAGTCCAGGTTATTGGACCCAAGTTTCACCGGCCCTAAAATGGGATCAGGAAAAGCAGTTTCGAAACCTCTTTAGTGAGAACTTGGAGTGATTGACGTTGGTCACTAAACCGAAGGCGGTGGACTGGGCCTGCAGATTGAGTTTGGCTGGCGGCGGGGCCCCTGCGGGGCCGCCCCGTCCTCTCCCGTCAGGCCCCGCCCAGGGGGCGGAGCCACAGCCTGGCCAGCACGTGTAAAAGTTCGCGGCGGGTCGCGGCAGCCACTCACCTGGGCGTCTCTCCCCGAGCCTCACTGCCCGCGCGTCCTCCGCCCGCTAGGCCACCTGCTCACCCGGCCTGCGACTCATGTCCCGCCGCAAGGCCGGCAGCGCGCCCCGCCGAGTAGACCCTGAGCCCGCAGCCAACCCAGACGACGAGATGGAGATGCCGGACCTCGTCATCGACCTGAAGCCCGAGCCGGACGCGCGGCCCCTGCAGGCCCCGGAGCTGGAGCCCTTCTCCCCCAAGGAGGTGTCGGCGCCGGGGCGTTTAGGGGGCGAACCCCGCCACTCCCCTGACCCCAGGTCTGCCGGGGCCGCCCTCCACGCCCTCGGCGTGCGGAGCCAGTGGGCCCTGTGGACGCCGCTGACCCTGAGCCCTCCTGGTAAGCCCCGCGTCGCGCCGCTGCCCCGAGCCCTGGGACCTGCAGGTGGGACCCTGTGCCTGCCTTACCACCTTCGCCCGGTCCTGGCCCCCAGGCCCTCTTCTGACCTTTGGGTTTCCCCTCTCCCTCGGAACCCCTAGCCCTAACTCCGGCCCCACCCCACGCTTACCACTACCCGCTTCCTCCCTGCAGACCGCCAGCCCTGGACCGACAAACACCCAGATCTGTTGACCTGCGGCCGCTGCCTGCAGACCTTCCCGTTGGAAGCCATCACTGCCTTCATGGATCATAAGAAGCTGGGCTGTCAGCTCCTCAGAGGCCCCAGTCCCTTCCAGGGCTCAGGTGTGTTGGTGGGCGCAGCCCCCCCCCCAAGTTCAAGGGCTGGGCTTCCTGCGGGAGAGGGGGCAGAGCTGGACGGCAGGGCACTGAGCATTACTTCCCCTTTCTAGCTCCCCTTTGGGTGCAGCCTAGGCGTGGCCAGGGCCTGCCCGTAGTAGGGCAGGGACAAGAGGTGGGGAGGGGGTGGGGCTGGGCCGCGGAGGAGGGCGGCGCACAGGGTGTGGCCAGCCCCTGAAAACTGGCCTGGGATTTGCCGCACACCTCCCCAATCTGGTTTCACTTCTTCTTCCCCTTGGACAGAAATAACTGGCCAGGTGCTGGACCAGAGTGACAGTAGGGGACCTCTAGGGAGGGCAGTGGCCTGGGGGAAGGGGGACAGAGGCCAGATGGAAGGTGGGGGGGAGGGTTGCCCTCCCATCTCACCACCACTTCTGATCCAGTTGGTGGGAGTTTTTCAGAGCCAGGGAAGGGGCTTCTGGCTTGGCGCCTTGGTGGAATCTCCCAGCTTTGCGTTCTGGGAAGCCCCTGGTGAGCTAGTGGCTGGACACCTAGGATCCTTCTCTTGAGAGGGAATTAAAATTCTTAATGTGCTTGACCCATAGACAGCTTTTAGTAAGTGTTCGCAGTGGGACTTATCCAAATCTATGAATTTCAAGCCCCCTAGTGAGACTTGGGAAATGGGATTACATTCAGGGCTGGACCCTGGAGGGTCACTAGTGGAAGGGGGCAGGGCCAGGCCAGGTTGTGATTGAATGAGCTTTAGTTTGGAACTGAGAAGTGACCTGGTGATTAAGGGTGGGGCTGTGATGAACTTACTGAAATTATACTTGGACTTGGAATTGAGGGCATCTTGGTGATATCCTAGTCTCAGCTAATGTTTGTTGAGGACCAAAGCTCTTGACTGTTCCCTATTTGAGGTCACAGCAACCCTGGAAGGGAGGGGACCCCTAGGAACCCCATACTTTATTTTTTAATTTTTTGCGGTACTGGGGATTGAACCCAGGGGCATTCAACCTCCGCGCTACACCCCCAGTCCTATTTTTTATTCTTTATTTTGAAACAGGGTCTCACTAAGTTGCAGAGGGCCTCATTAAGTTGTTGAGGCTGGCTGTGAACCTGTGATCCTCCTGTCTCAGCCTCCCAAGTACTGGGATTACAAGCGTGTGCCACCATGCCTGGCTTAACCCCATACTTTAGCAGCTGAGAAAACTGAGGCACAAAGAGTATATGTCTTGCCCAAGATAGCTGGAAAGTCAGATTTTGACTCAGGCCAGGTTTGAGGTCAGCTTCCCCAGCCTCTGCCTGTACTTGACCTTGACCTTAGTCTGGTGTTGCATCAGAAAGGCCACCCCATCAAGACTGTCTAAAGATTTGAAAAATCTAAAGGCAAGTGGACCTGGAAAGTGGCCACTGATGGTACCCAGGGGATCTAGAGAAAATATCAAATTTGGGGCTTCTCCATTGAGGGTCTTGCAGGGAGGCCCCAAGGGGCCTAGGCCACTACCCCAACCCCTTATAGGGTGGCTACTAGGCTTTCTACCCCATCTAGGCTTTGGTCTGTCTTCTGCAAGGTGGGGAAAATGTCATAGCATGGAACCCCTCTAAGTGTGGGGCCTGGCTCAGAAACCCACCTAGTAACCAAGAGCAATTATTAAACCAAAAGTCCTTAAAAAACCACTGTTGCAGCTGGGCGTGGTGGGGCATGCTTGTAATCCCAGTACTTGGGAGGCTGAGACAGGAGGATCACAGGTTCCCAGCTAGCCTCAGCTACTTAATGAGGCCCTCTGCAACTTAGTGAGACCCTATTTCAAAATAAAGAATAAAGCCAGGCGTGGTGGCACAGGCTTGTAATCCCAGTACTTTGGGAGGCGGAGACTGGAGGATCCAGGTTCGCGGCCAGCCTCAGTTCTCGTTCTCTCTCTCTCTCTCTCTCTCCTTAGTGAGGCCCTCCACAACTTCATGAGACCCGGTTTCAAAATAAAAAGTATAAAAAATAGGGCCGGGGATGTAGCGCGGAGGTAGAATGCCCGTATTCAATCCCCAGTACCGCAAAAATAAAAAAAGACTAAAAAATAAGGCTGGGGGTGTGGCTCGGAGGTAGAATGCCCCTGGGTTCAATCCCCAGTACAGCAAAAAACAAAACCAGGCGAGGTGGCACATACTTGTAATCCCAGTACTTGGGAGGCTAAGACAGGCATAGGGACACTGGTCACAGGTGTAAGGCCGCTCGCCTGTGTGTGAGCGCATGTGCACCTTGAGGTTGCTGAAGGCACTGAGGGTCTTCTTGCATACATGGCAGGTGGGGCTCTGCCGGGTGAGGCCATTCACACGAGGACCCTTGGTTTCGACTGCTGGGCCCGCTACCGCTGACACGGCTGCGGCCACCTCAGCTAGGCCCAGCAGAGGGGCCTCGGGGGCCCTGGTGTAGTCTTTCCTACAGGAAGTGTCCAGCAGGCCACTGTCACCTGTAACCATTCTGCCTACCAGCACTAACATCCTGCCCCTTTCTCTCGTCTCCAGAACCCAAGGAGCTAAAGGCTCTGAGCTGCCTCCGCTGTGGCAGACAGTTCACGGGAGCCTGGAAGCTGCTGCGTCATGCCCAGTGGGATCACGGACTGTCCATCTACCAGACGGAATCGGAGGCCCCCGAGGCCCCTCTGCTGGGCCTAGCTGAGGTGGCCGCAGCCGTGTCAGCGGTAGCGGGCCCAGCAGTCGAAACCAAGGGTCCTCGTGTGAATGGCCTCACCCGGCAGAGCCCCACCTGCCATGTATGCAAGAAGACCCTCAGTTCCTTCAGCAACCTCAAGGTGCACATGCGCTCACACACAGGCGAGCGGCCTTACACCTGCGACCAGTGTCCCTATGCCTGCGCCCAGAGCAGCAAGCTTAACCGGCACAAGAAGACCCACCGGCAGCTGCTGCCCCAGAGCCCCTGCATGACCGACACTAGCCAGGAACAGGCCTCCACGGCACCTCCAGAGCCAGCTGTCCATGCCGCTGCCCCAGCCAGCACCCTCCCGTGCAGCAGTGGAGAGGGGGCTGGAGCTGCTGCCACAGCAGGTGTCCAGGAACCTGGAGCTCCTGGCAGTGGGGCCCAAGAGGGCCCAGGCAGAGATGGTTGGAGAACTGGCACTGGAGAACAGAGAACTGACCCTACAAAGAGCCAGAAGACATCACCCAAGAAAACTGCAAAGTTGGCTGGCAAGAGCCGTGGGCCTGGGGGCAGCTGCGAGTTCTGCGGGAAGCACTTCACTAACAACAGCAACCTGACGGTGCACCGGCGCTCACATACTGGCGAGCGGCCCTACGCCTGTGACCAGTGTCCCTATGCCTGTGCCCAGAGCAGCAAGCTCAACCGCCACCGCCGCATGCATGGCCTGGGGCCTGGCAGTACCCGCTTCGAGTGCCCATACTGCTTTGTGCCCTTTGGCTTGCGTGCCACCCTGGATAAGCACCTGCGGCAGAAGCATCCCAAGACAAGCGAGGTGGCCTGAGCACAGGCCTGCTCTCCCTACTATCTATCCTTTGCGCCTGTCAACACGTGTGTCAACTTCCCCGTCCTTCTCTGCAAGTAAATCACCCTCCCCTATTTACCCATGTGTCCGGACTCTGGCTTTCTTGGGGTGTCTAAGGTGGGGCGGGAGGCTTCCCTCCTTGGGGTGGACGGCTGGACAGACCGGTTTGGGGGGGAGGCCAGCCCCCAGTGCCTGGGGCACAACAAGACTGGCCCAGAAAGCTGTGTTCCCGGTTCTTGGTGTGGGTGAGGCCAGGGCAGGGGCCAGGCGAGGGCGGGGAGAGGCCTGGACCTGTCACCAGAGGCCCCTGGGCAGAGTCCTGGCCCATCCTCCACATGCTGAGTGCTGGGCGGGTACCCCTGTCCACACATGTGGGCAGGTCCAGGCCCTTCTCTGGCTGGATCCGGCCCCCAGCCTCCTAGGCAGGCCTCACAAAGCCATGGCAGGTTCTGTTTGACCCACAGCAGTTCTGATCAACAGCAAGCTGCCATGCAGGACCGCCCACACAGGCCACATGGACATCAGGCCTGTAAGCCCAGGTTCCTCCCAGCGGGCCTTGCTGGCAGGTGGGCACTGAGGGTTGAGGGCCATACGCCCTCCACAAAGACACAGGCCAGGTGAAGGGCATTAAATAACATTTGCTTTTATTCACTTGAGAAACCAGCAGCATCACAGCTTGAGTCCTGCAACCCCCCTGACCCTCACACCCCCATTCTTCTGCCTAATGTCGATAATGGGGGCTCCGGGACCTGGACCTTGAGCGCCTGTAGAGAGAAGAGGAGGGGCTGTGAGGGTGGGCCAGGACACAGTCTTGCTGTGCTCAGGGCACCAACATTCCTGGGGCCACTGGGACTTCAATGATCCCTGGACTGGCCTGCAGATGCAGGGAGGGGATGGAGGAATCAGGGCTGGGACCTCCCACCCAAAGACCAGACAGTGAAGAGTCACCCTAGAGAGCTGGGGTGCCTTCCCTACCTTCGGGAAGAGCTGTATTCTCGACCTGGAAAGGAAAGGATGGATGAAGACAAAGCTACTGCCCAGAGGCCCAGGGCTCCTCCCCAACCTGGAGTGAAGTCCCCAAGGTTATTTTTCCAGTGTTGTCTGCAACTGAGGTGACACTGCAACCTGCACCCCTCACCAGCCCACACCAGTATGCTGCTTTTCCCCGCTGTGTGCATGATGCAAGTGTGTGCATGCGCATCAGAAGGCTATGCGGAAACCATACTGGTTTTTTGTGTCTCCTACTTTCTTTTTGAGACTGGGTCTCATTATGTAGCCTGATCCAGCTTCAAATTCCTGGGCTCAAGCAATTCTGCCACAACCAACTGAGTAGCTGGGACCACAGGCACCATACTACCTGGCTCAGATCGAGCCCAGGCGCGCTCTACCACTAAGCTACACCCTGGTCCTTTTTGTATGTGTGTGTGGTACTGGGGATTAAACCCAGGGGCATTCTACCTCTAAGCTACACACAGCCCTATCTTATTTTTATTTTGAAACAGGGTCTGGCTAGCTTGATGAGAGTCTCACTACTTGCTGAGGCTGTCTCAGCCTCCCAAGTACTGGGATTACAAGCATGTGCCACCACACCTGGCTCACTGTATTGCTGAGGCTGGCCACAAACCTGTGATCCTCCTATCTCAGTGTCCCAGGTACTGGGATTATAGGCATGCGTCACTGCGCCCAGCCTAATTTTTTTAATGCCCCAGAGCCCTTCAGCCATGGGAGCAGCCTGGGCTCTTTTTTTTTTTTTTTTTTTGCAGTACCGGGGATTGAATCCAGGGGCGTTCTACCTCCACACTACACCCCCGGCCCTATTTTTTTATACTTTATTTTGAAACCGGGTCTCACGAAGTTGCAGAGGGCCTCACTAAGTAGAGACAGAGAGAGAGAGAGAGAGAGAGAGAGACAGAGAGAGCGGGAGCGAGCTGAGGCTGGCCGCGAACCCGGATCCTCCGGTCTCCGCCTCCCAAAGTACTAGGATTACAAGCGTGCGCCACCATGCCTGGCCAGCCTGGGCTCTTGTCTGATGAACGGGGACACTCACTGTAACGGGGGGAGGGCGAGCGGCTCTGCCGGCTGTACTGGCGCTCCCACTCTTCTCGCTCCTTTTCTCGGCGTTCCCGCTCCCTGCGAGGGGAAAGGGGAGGCAACCAGGAGAAGGGGTGAGCACCTGCTGCAAACACGGAACACACTTATGACACCTGGGTGAAGTACATGACTAAACCAAGGGGGTAGATACTATTGTTACTGTCCCCACCTAACAGACACTGGCTGGCAGTCAGGACTGGAATCCTTGTCTAGCCTGCCAGGAAAGTCTGGCCAGACAAACCTAAGGGAGGATGGACAATGGACAGCTCTATTCTTATCCCACCTCGGGACAGGCACACGCTCAGCAGCCAGGACTGGCAACCCCTACAGCACCATTTATTGGGTACCCTCTCTGTGTGGGGCCCTGATCATGCCAAATCCTCCCCACAAACTTAATGAGGGGGGATAAGGATTCCATCTCCATTTAGCAGATGGACAAGTTGAGGGTCAGACAGGACAAAGGCCAACAGTGGTAGATGACAGAGCCACGATCAGCAGCCAAGTATGGCCGGGCGTGGTTGGCGCACACTTATAATTCTAGTACTTTGGAGGCTGAGACAGGAGGACTGCAGGTTCGAGGACAGCCTCAGCAAGTAGCGAGACTCTCATCAACCTAGCAATACCGTTTCTAAATAAAAATAAAATAGGGCTGGAGGTGTAACTCGGAGGTAGAATGCCCCTGGGCTCAATCCTGAGTGCCATAAAAAAAAAAAGTATGACTGACCACTCTTTTTTTTTTTTTGCAGTACTGGGGATTAAACCCTGGGGCATTCTACCTCTGGGCTATACCCCCAGCCCTATTTTTTATTCTTTATTTTGAAACTGGGTCTCATTAAGTTGTGGGGGCCTCACTAAGTAGCTGAGGCTGGCCGTGAACACGGGTCCTCTGGTCTCAGCCTCCCAAAGTACTGGTATTACAAGCATGCGCCACCAAGCCCAGCCTGTAACTGACCACTCTTCCTCCACTTTTGTTTGTTTTGGTGGCGCTAGGGATTGAACCCAGGGATGCTCTACCACTGAGCTACATCCCTGGCCCTTTTTAAATTTGAAGACAAGGTCTTGCTAAGATGTTCAGGCTGGCCTCAAGCTTGCAATCCTCCTCTCTCAGCCTCCCAAGTTGCTGGAATTACAGGCATGTGCCACTGTGCCAGGCTCTTTTTCCACTTTCTGATGGCAGCATGAAGCATCCTCTGAAGACCAACACACAATGGGCATGCAATAAACATACAACACTGACAAAAACAGGAAGAGCAGCAGCCCTGGGCACCAGGCCTTCCTACATGCCAGGCACCAAGCTGTGAGTTTTACAGCAGATCCTGCAGAGGTGGGAGCTCTGTTATCTCTGTCACACAGAGGAAGAAGTCCCAGCTCAGAGAGGACAAGTTGCCTTCCCAGACCCACAGCAACAATGGGGTGGAGCCAGAAACAACTCAGAGGTGCATGGCTCTGCCTGCCTGACTCCCCTCCTTGTCAACACACAGCACACAGCACTACAGCCAATAGTTCTGCCCATGGGCCCTGGGAGAGCTGAGGTCTTATGGATACAAATCCTGGGCTGCCCAGTGAGGTGGGCACTGAGGACTGTCCCACTTTAGAGTATTAAGTGAGGCTCCAAGAGGATGAGTACCCACCCCAGGGTCCACATGTTCAGAGAGAGGTATAGCTGGAACTGAACCCCAAGTCTGTGTGACCTAGGCTCAGAGCTCCTGACCACCATTCAACACTGCAGTGGAAGAAAGGGAAGGAGAAGCAAGCAGGTAGGGAGAGGAGAAAAGCCCCTGTCCCCAGCAGTGGGCTAGGCACCGGCCACAGGACTGACTAAAGTCCAGTCGTTCAACATTTATTAAGCATCAGGCGCTGAGGACACAGCTGGCAGACCTAAGGCTTTGTGGAGACACGCAGTGAATGAGTAAAAAAAGCAGAGTCCAGCCGGGCATGGTGACGCACACTTGTAATCCCAGTACTTTGGGAGGCGGAGACCGGAGGATCCGGGTTCGCGGCCAGCCTCAGCTCGCGCACGCACACGTGCGTGCACGCTCTTTCTCTTTCTCTCTCTCTCCCTCTCTCTCTCCCTCTCTCCCTGTCTCTCTCTCTCTACTTAGTGAGGCCCTCCGCAACTTCGTGAGACCCACTTTCAAAATAAAGTATAAAAAAATAGGGCCGGGGGCGTAGCACGGAGGTAGAACGCCCCTGCGTTCAATCCCCGGTACCGCAAAAAAAAAAAAAAAAAAGCAGAGTCCAGCCAGGCAGAGGCTGAAGCTGGGGAACAAGTTCAGCAAGGTGGGGTGCCACTCTGCACAGGACAGTCGGAGCGAGTGAGGCGAGGGGCTAGGGGCAGCGGGGAAGAGCCTGCCGTGGGCCAAGAGGACAACAAGGGCAGAAGTTTGAGAACTGGCGGGAGCAGACTGAGGGAGAGGAGCCAGAGGGCAGGCTGACTTTCATCCACCCACAGAGGTGGGGCAGGGCCCTAGCCAGCAGTGAGAAAGACTAGAGTGGGGGAGTGGCCTTACTTCATCCGGATCTTGCGGGCCATGGCGCGCAGCTCGTCTTCCCGCTCCTAAGGTAGAGACAGCCATGAGACCTGGCCAGGCCAGCACCCACAAGAGCACCACCTCCATCCCCTCCTGCCCTGACCTGCCGCTCGTGCTCCTGCTGTATCATCTTCTCCTGAGCCGCCTTCTTATCCGCCTTGACTGTGGAGGAAGGGTATGTGGCTGAAGGGTTCCTTCAAGTGCCCGATTCCCACCCCTGGCAAGCAGGGCTCAGAGAGGAAGCTGGACTGTAGGGTCCTTGGCAAAGTGGACGCACACCCTGGTACCCAAAGTGCCTCTCCAGGGAAGGGCGAGGCCTTCTAAGGGCTGCCACTGACAGAGGAAGAGGAATTCAGGGACAGAGGATGGGACGTACACTGCCTGTTCAGCGCCTTCTGCATCCTGAGCTTCAGTTTCTCTTGTGGTGTCAGCTTGGGCTGGGGAAGGGGGAGAAGAGACAGGAGACCGGGTGGGTGTCCTGGAGCTCCCCAACCCACCTCAGCCAAGAGCCTGGGATTTGCGAGGGATGTGTGGGGGAAGCAGGCTATGAGCACCTGCCACAAGGCTCTGGGAGGCTCAGGGACAGCTGGAGCCTCATGTGGAATGAGGCAGGGAGGGGACACAGTTCTCATGGGGCAGGCCTCTCCCCCCTCCAATCCCTGTGGCTGGATCTCCCGCCCCTCCCCTGGGCCCCCCCTGCAGGCCCACCGGGCCCAGCTCTGGGCACTGCTGCTGGCGGGAATTAGACGGGCGAGTTCCAAATTCTTACTGACTTTGGCAGCTCCTGTCTCTTTACCAGCGGCAGGTTCGGTCCTGGTGGGAGGAGGAAACGGCAGCTGTTAACTCTTAACCCTAGAGCCTCAAGCACTGCCCCCAGATCAAGGAGCCAAGGCCATGGGGCCTTGGACCACCCAGGGAGCGACCATGTCCCTCTCAGACACCTCAGCACAAGTTCACATCCCTGTACAACCTCCAAGGCAGGGCCTCTAGGATAAGGCTGTGTACTTCTTAGACCACCCCCTAGGTCAAGGCTGGGTCCCCCTTGACCTGCCCTCACAGGTCAGGGCCAAGGTCCTCTGGGGTAGGATCAAGTTCCCTTCAGTAATTTTTTTTTTTGGTAGTGGGGACTCAACCCAAGGGTGTTCTATCTCTGAGCTACACCCCAGCCCTATTTTAATTTTTATTTTGAAACAGAGTCTCACTAAACTGCTGAGAGCTTCGATAATTGCTGAGGCTGTCCTCAAACCTGCAATCCTCCTGTCTCAGCTTCCGAAGTACTGGGATTATAGGCATGCGCCACCACTCCCAGCTCAAAGTTCCCTTCATAAAGAACACAGTGGAGCCGGGCGTGGTGGCGCACGCTTGTAATCCCAGTACTTGGGAGGCGGAGACCGGAGGATCCAGGTTCGCAGCCAGCCTCAGCTACTTAGTGAGGCCCTCCACAACCTTGTGAGACCTGGTTTCAAAATAAAGGATAGAAAATAGGGCCGGGGGTGTAGCTCGGAGGTAGAATGCCCCTGGGTTCAATCCCCGGTACCACAAAAAAATAAAAAAA
>PVJS01011574.1:0-24612 GCA_004027185.1 Glis glis | reverse complement strand
AAAAAAAAAAAAAAAGAACACAGTGGAGCTCCTGTCCCCACCTGAGGCCAGCAACCCTCTTCCCCAGTGCTGCCCCGCTCACTTTTTCAGCTTCTCGCCCACAGCAGGGGACGCTGCCGGCCGGGTCAGCTTCTCCCTTGGGGGCGATGGTGAGTGACTCTGGCTGCGGCTATGACTCCGGCTGTGACTCCGGCTCTGGCTGGGGCTGGGGCTGCGGCTGTGGGTCAGGCTGCGGCTGCGGGATGGACTGAGGGACCAGCTGCTGCGGCTGCGGCTGCTGCTGCGGTGCCTGGGGCCTCGGCCACCCCGCCTGTAGCGGTCCCCTGAGCGGGAGCGGCTCCTAGGGTGCAGAAGAGCAAGAGGGCCATGAGGCTTCAGGGACCTCATCACACTCCCCTTGCCTCTGAATCCACTGTCCCCCTGCAAGACCCTGTGCGTCCAGGTGCGACTCTTCATTTTTCTCCTGCTACCTCACCACAGAATGCCTGCGCTGCTCCCTGGTCTCCCTCAGTCTGGTGGCTTGCTGCACACAAGTGGCCTAGACGACTCCCCACACTTTCAGTGGTTCCTGAGCTGCTACTCTTCCTCACTTGCTGGCTTCCTGCGAGGTGGCCTCTAGGTGGCAGGGCTCGGCCAGCTGGCTGTCCCTTCCATGCCATGCCCAGCTTGGGGCACATGGGAAGTGTCCAGGGTCTCAACACTTGTGGGGATCCCACCAGTCTCCAGCACAGACCCACAAGTTCCAGACTGGGGATGAGCACCCCCTCCTCTCCCTGCTCAGGATACTGGTGAGACTCCTGAGCAAAGGCTCACCCTTGGGGCTGGCACTGGCATGTGACCCCGCCCTGCTTCCCTCCCCCAGCCCTTCTTCTGTTGTTGTCCTGGGTCCAACTACATGGAATGACATGCAAGCCAAATCTCTGCCACTTGCCAAAGCTGCCTGGGCTGTCTTGGGTTTCTTCCCCCCCTTTTTCTAGTACTGGGGATTGAACCCAGGGATGCTCTACCACTGAGCTACAGCCCCAGTCCTTTATTTATTTATTATTTATTTTTTGGTGCTGGGGTTGAACCCAGGGGCATTCTACATCCAAACTACACCCCTGGCCCTATTTTATTTTTTATTTTGAAACAGGGCCTCACTAAGTTGCAGAGGGCCTAAGTTGCTGAGGCTGGCTGCAAGCCTGTGATCCTCCTGTCTCAGCCTCCCAAAGTACTGGGATTACAAGCGTGCACCACCATGCCCGGCTTTTTTTTTTTTTTTGGCGGTACTGGGGATTGAACCCAGGGGCGTTCTACCTCCGCGCTACACCCCCAGCCCTATTTTTTATACTTTATTTTTGAAACCGGGTCTCACGAAGTTGCGGAGAGCCTCACTAAGTAGAGAGAGAGAGAGAGAGAGACAGGGAGAGACAGAGAGAGAGAGAGCTGAGGCTGGCTGCGAACCTGGATCCTCCAGTCTGCCTCCCAAAGTACTGGGATTACAAGCGTGCGCCACCACGCCCAGCCCGGCTTATTTTTTAAGACAGGGTCTCAGCTGGGCATTGTGGTGGCTGCCTGTAATCCCAGTATTTGGGGGTCTGAGAGAAAAGGATATCAGGTTCGAGGCCAGCCTCAGCAACTTAGGGAGACCCTGTTTCAAAATTAAAAATGTAGCCAGACATGGTGGCGCACACCTGTAATCCCAGTACTTGGGAGGCTGAGACAGGAAGATTATAGGTTCGAGTACAGCCTAAGTGGTGAAACTCTCATCAACCTAGCGAGACCCTGTTTCCAAATAAAAATAAAAAATAGGGCTGGGGTGTAGCTGGGAGGTAGAATGTCCCTGGGTTCAATCCCCAGTACCACACACCAAAAAAAAGAAAAACTGAGAAAAGGAAAAGCCAGGCATGGTGGCGCACCTTGTAATCCCAGTACTTGGGAGGCTGAGAAAGAAGGATCACAGGTTCGAAGCCAGCCTCTGTAACTTAGCAAGACCCTTCGCAACTTAGTGAGACCCTGTTTTCAAATAAGAAATAAAATCGGGCTAGGGGTATAACTTGGAGGTAAAATAGCTCTGGGTTCAATTGCCAGTAACCTCCCCCTCCACCGAAAAGAGAGAAACCGGTACACTGTGATCCATGCTACAAGTGGTATTACTGATGACAATAATAGTGCATACCAGGACCAGGCCCTGCTCTAAGCACTGGATCACTTGTTACACCTCCACACGATTCAATGAGGTGAACGCTACTGTCTCTGTTCTACAGATGAAGGAAGCCCAGCAGTGGGCAGCAGTGCCAGTCCACACCCAGGCAGCTGCTCTGCATCCCTCCTCTCCCCCACCAAGCCCACAGTCTAGTGAGGCAGCCCCTATCCCACCCATCAATGGGACCAAGAGCAGAAGGGTGCTCTGGTCCCTGGGTGACATTTCTTCAAGTCTGCAGTGCTTCCTGCAGGCTTTTCCTCCTCCACAAAGGGAATCTTAGTTTTTCTGCCTCCCTCCCCACCCACTCCAAGGTCTCTCCCTGGAAGTTACAGGACACCCAGGTTGTTGCCTCCACAACCTCTGTTCCCTGAGGCCTGGGAACTTGACAGCAGGGACAGAGGCAACCAGGCACAAGAGGTGCTGCCTTCTCTCCCACTGAGTCCCCAAGAACATTGGCTGTGCTCTGCCCGCTGTCCCATGCTTGGCACTACCTGAAAAGAACGAGTACCTATTGCTGCCCCCTTCAAACCGAGCGCTTCCTGAGAACAAAGCAGTGGTCTGTGTCCATCCTCTCCCTTGGAGCCCAGCCTCCCTGAGATGGGGCCCAAGCCCACCCGCTGGCCCCCACGCACACGCAGCAGCACACACCTGCTTCTGCGCCGAGGCCCATAACCGCTGCGCCGGGCAGGCGAGCGCGAGTAGCGGTGTCCATCTCGGGAGCCCCCACCTGAGTGCCGCCGACCGCGGCTGCGGGACCGGGAGTAGCGCCGGGAGCGGGATCTCGAGCGGGACCAGGAGCGGGAGCGGGAGCGGGAGCGGGCATGGCGGCTGGAGCGATAGTAGCCCCCGCCACGGCGGGAGCGGGAGCTGGAACGGGAGCTGGAGCGGGAGCTGGAGGTCCTCGAGGCAGAAGAGGAGGAGGAGGAGGAGGAGGAGCGGCGGCTGCAGGCGGGGCACGGGGGTCCGGTCAGCACGGGCCAGGACTGTGGCCCCCCTCTGCCCCGGGTCCCCCCCACGACAGCCGGGGCGTAGGGCGGGCAGCGTGAGCGTTACCGACCGGGCGCTGGCATTGCGTCCCGGTGCGGGGCCGCCAGGCTGGGGGGGCGCGGGGGGCTTCCCTGTGGCGGCCCCTGATGCGGCGGCAGCGGCGGCAGCTGCGGCTGCCTCCTCATCGCTGCCCCCAAAACTGGTGATAAAGGTGATCTTCTCCTCGCGGCCTGGGCTCGGGGAGCGGGAACGGGAGCGGGACTCAGAGCTGGATTCCGAGGGTGACCTGCAGGGAGGGCAAGAAGAAGGCAGCTCAGAGACCCAGGCCCCTCCAGCCTGTCTGGCAGTGACTTGAGACATTGTACAGCAAGGGAAATGACCACCGGTACAGGGCAACGTGAGAGCTGGACACTGAGGGCAGCGACCAGCTGTCCACAAGGACCTGATCACCCACCATTTGCCTTTGGAAAACCATGAAAGGGAATGAGAGAAAACTTCTGACTTTATGTTACTATTAAAAATGGATAGAGCTGGGCGTGGTGGAGCACACTTGTAATCCTAGTACTTGGGAGGCTGAGACAGGAGGATTGCAGGTTTGAAACCAGCCTCGGCAACTTAGTGAGGCACTCAGTAACTTAGTGAGACCCTGTTTCCAAATAAGAAATAAAATAGGGCTGGGGGAATAACTTAGAGATAGAATGCCTCTGGATTCAATCCCCAGTACTAAAAAATAAATAAATAAAAATAAAAACGGATAGCCAGAGGAGGGTGTGGTGGTGTACGCCTGTAATCCCAGGACTTGGGAGGTTGACACAGGAGGATCGTAGGTTTGAGGACAGCCTCAGCAAGTAGTGAGACTCTCATCAACCTAGGGAGACCCTGTTTCAAAAATAAAAAATAAAATAAGGCTGGGGGTGTAGCTCAGACATAGAATGCCCCTGGGTTCAATCTCTAGTACTACAAAAAAAAAAAAAAAAAGAAAAGGAAAACAAAAAAGAATAGCTGGGATTGGGGGCACCCGCCTGCAATCCCAATACTTGAGAGGCTGAGACAGGAGGATTGCAGGTTCAAGGACAGCCTCAGCAGTAGTCAGATTCATCAATCTAGCGAGACCCTATCTCAAAATAAAAAGGGGGTTGGGGATGAGCAGGGTACGGTGGCACACACCTATCTTTCCAGTACTTGGGAGGCTGAGACAGGAGGATCACAGGTTCAAAGACAGCCTCAGCAATTTAGTGAGACTCTCAGAAACCTAGTGAGACCCTGTTTCAAAATAAAAAATAAAAAATAAAAAAGGATGGGTTGGAGCCAGGTGTGGTGGCGCACGCTTGTAATCCCAGTACTTGGGAGGCTGAGACCAGAGGATCCAGGTTCACAGCCAGCCTCAGCTACTTAGTGAGGCCCTCCGCAACTTAACGAGACCCTGTTTCAAAATAAAGAATAAAAAAATAGGGCTGGGAGTGTAGCTCGCAGGTAGAATGCCCCTGGGCTCAATCCCCAGTACTGCAAAAAAAAAAATATATATATAGGTCAGAGGTAGAATGCCCTTCAGTTCATTCCCTTATACCAAGAAAAAAAAAGGAAGAGCCGGATGTGGTAGTGCACACCTATGATCCCAGTACTTGGGAGGCTGAGGAGGAGGATCGCAAATTTGAGACGATGTGCAGTAACTTAGGGACACCCTGTTTCAAAATAAAAAATAAAATAGGGCTGGGGGTGTAGCTCAGAGTAGAATGCCCCTGGGTTCAATCCCCAGTGCCACACACAAAAAAAGGATTAGGTCAGGTGCGGTAGTACATGCCTGTAATCCCAGCAACTAATAAGGCTGAGGTAGGATGATCACAAGTTCAAGGCCAGTCCAGGCAACTAAGCAATACCCCATCTCAAATAAAATGGACTGGGGGTACAGCTTAGTGGTAGAGCGACTATTTAGGACATTGGGAGGCCCTTGGTTCTATCCCCAACACCATGAAAATAGCAAAAAGCAGATGAGCTGGACGTGGTGGTACATGCCTATAATCCCAGTACTTGGGAGGCTGAGACAGGAGAATTGCAGATCCTGGCCAGCTTCGACAACTCAGCAAGACCCTGCTTCCAAATAAAAAATATAATAGGGCTAAAGTGTAGTTCGAAAGAATAATGTCCCTGGGTTCAATCCCCAGTTCCATTAAAAAAAAAAAAAAAAGCAGAGACTCTCATCAACCTAGTGAGACCCGGTTTCAAAATAAAAATAGAGGGCTGGAGTTGTAGCTCAGATGTAGAATGTCCCTGGGTTCAATCCCCAGTACAAAAACAAAACAAAACAAAAAAGCAGATGAGCAAATCTTTTGTGTTTAACATGGAAAGTTCTCCTTCATAGTTATCTAGGCAGGGCGAAGCAAACTCTAAAATAAGTGGTACAGCCAGGCATGATCGCACATGCCTATAATCCCAATACTTAGGAGGCTGAGACAGGAGGATTACAGATTCGAGACCAGCCTCAGCAACCTAGCAAGACCTAGGGCTGGGGGTATAGCTTAGAGGTAGGATACCTCTGGGTTCAACCTTCAGTACTAAAAAAAAAAAAAAAAAATGCTGTGTTAATTCCATTTTCATAACAGAAAGCACCTGGTATCCCTAATACCCCCATGTGTACAGAGCCCTTGCCTGCCCTTGCTTGCCCTCCCCAGATCATTTCATGTGGCCTGTGACTGGGGGGTGGCCGCCAGATTGAGCTCCCACCACCCTGCCTATCCATCTGATGGATCAATGTTGCCTCCCTTGGCCCCAGGAACTTACCGCTTATAGGGATCATAGGTAGGGCTGTCTCGGCGGGCATAGCTGTGGAAACAAGAAAGGGGTGGGACAAGTAAGGGCCTGTGATCTGAGCTGGCATAGATCTGGGCCTTGTCCCCAATCAGAGGGGACTGCTGCCTGGGTTATGAGCCTCATCCTGACTCCTCTATCTCCCCCACATCAGATTTGCCTGAAGAATGAGTCCCAGTGCCCCGCCGCCCCGCAGTGTCCCAGACCCTCCCTAACTGAGCAACTCAGACCTCAGCAGCCCTGGTCTTGCTTGGCCTCCTGACCCTAGACTAGAAGGGTCGCTCCTCCCACCCCACCTCCCTGGCTTCAACTTGTTCCTGGCTTATTGATGATGCTAATGATAAGACTAAAATAGCTAACATGTCCTAACCATTTTGTGTGTGGGGGATGTACTGGAGATTGAGTCCAAGGGTGTTCTACCTGTGAGCTATCCCCACAGCCCTAATTCAGTTTTACTTTGAAACAGGGTCTCACAAAGTTGCTGAGGCTGTTCTCAAACCTGAGATCCTCCTGTGTCAACCTCCCAAGTACTGGGATTACAAGCATGTGCTACCATGCTCAGCACATCTTAATCTTAAGTGCTTAAAACATGCCAGACACTAAGTGCTTCGTTAACAAGTTTAATGGCTTTTCTTAACAACTCTGATCATATGCTCTTCTCAGCTGAAACTGAGGCCCAAACAGAGGTCGCTTGCCCCAGGCACACAGCTCATAAAAGGAGCCAGGATCCAAACCTAGGCCTGTGGCCTCATCTACTACCCTGCCACGTGCCCCGTGCTGACAAGGATGGCAGTGACAGTCAGTGCGACTCTCTGATCGAGATTTTCCACACCAAACCCTGAGCCACAACATACACTCAAGTCCCTCAACAACCTGCAAACACTCCCTTTAAGAGAACTATGGCCAGAGGTATGGCTTTGCCCAGGGCCACGAGGCCTATGAGACAGTCCCCCCTGTCCAATGCTTCACCAAAATCTGTCCCAAGATCTCCATGTGAGGACTGGCACAGTCCTCTCTCCCGGCAGGTGATGGTGACCATTTTCCAAAGGAGGACACTGAGGCCCAGAGAGGGGAGTCGCTTATCCAAACTCTGACAGAGGTGGCCGAGCAGAGTTGAGCCAGGCCCCCAGCCCTCGGCTCTGGCCTCAGTTCTTCCAGCCATCCCTGGTAGCAGCCTTACGTCAACTCCCCACTGGCTCCTGGGGAATATGGCAAGAGCCCCACATCCAGTTAAGGTAAGAGGAGAAAGTGTCTGCACCCCTCAAGGCCATTCCTACCTCTAAACCTTCACTTAAGGCCACTTAATACCCTGGGAGGACTCCTTCCTCAAGCCAAAAGTCTGCCCCTAGTAAGCCTTCCTGCCCCGGGCCCTGCCCCTCCCCCAGAGCCAAGATGAATGCTGATGGGGGTGGGGAAGCCCTACCTGGGTGGACTGATCTTGCGACCCCTCAGCCGCTTCTCCCGGAACTCTCTCCGCTGGCGCCGGGAGCGACGGCCCTGGGCAGGGGCGAGCAGGCTGGTGAGCCATGTGCCCTCCCTGAGACACACCCTGCACCATTCGCTCAGGCCCAGACCTCACCGAGTACATGGCTTTCTCCTCCTCGAGGGCCTTGGCATGTTTGATGGCCTCCGCCTCCTCCTTGTCTTTCCGAAGCATCCTGCAGAGGGGGATGAGAATCACTATGGAGGAGGGCACCAGGCGAGTGGGGCCCTGGCAAAGGCATCAAAGAAAGTGAGGGACCCAGGCCCTCTTTTATGCCTCCAATACTAGGGGAGAAGAGAGACAGCAACCATGATACTACAGTGCAGGTTCTCCAGATGGTGCCAAGCTTGATGATGGGAAACATCAATCACAGAAGGGGACAGTAAGTGACAAGACCCAGAGAGAGGTGGCTGCACGTTTGTTTCAGTAGGGAGACTGGGGAGCCTCACAGAGAACATGACATCTGAGAGAAACCTGGGGAGTGGGCAGCGCAGATGCCAGGCAGAGTGAAGGGCAGATGGGGGGGTCAGACTGGGCCTCGGGTGTCTGCAGAGTAGGAGGGCATGAAAGCTGGGCAGGGGTGACAGGCAGAGTGTGAGGACATGGGGTCAGGGAGGGGAATAGGACCAGACAGGTAAAGCTTTGTGGCTGCAGTGAGGACACTGGCTACTCCCGAGTGGGATGGGAACTATAAAGGGTTCTTGGTAGAGGCCATCGTGTTTAGACTTGGGTTTACTCAGTTTCCGGCTCACTGCTATTACTCAGGAGGTAAGCAAAGAGTTCAGCACTAGTGCCGCAGAGGATGGAGGCTCAAGCTGTAATGGCCAAGGGAATGGCCCAGTGGATGAAACCACTCCACCAGAGGGCGCTGTCTTCCAGGCCAAGGAGCTGAGGGAGCTTCAAGAGTCAGATCTGCCTGTTAACACACTGAATAGGGCAGACTGAGTAACTTGGGGTGCCGCCTCAGTTTCTTCACAAAATAGGGCCACAAGCATTCACCCCACAGGCTCAGGAGCAAGAAGGCTGCTAACACCAGGGTTATAGACAGAGAAACCAGGGTGGGCCCAGAGCAGGAAGGGGTGTTGGTGGGCAGGCCTCACCTAACAAAGTCCCCGTCAGCCATGCCATAGGTTGTGGCCTGCTTGTTGAGATCTGCCACCTGCTCCTGGTTCAGTTCGTCCACATCCACCTCCACATCTGCAACAAGAGAAAGGCTGTCAGGAGCCAAGGCCAAGTGAGAGGACAAGGACAGGGAGAAGGGGCAGTGCCCCAGGAGGTGGGCTACACTGGAGGAGGGGTGCTGGATCAGGTCTGGCTTAGCTCAGCATCCCCCAGGCTGGCCTGGGGCTTGGCCAGAAGCCAGCACAACACAGTGAGAGGTGGGGGGCAGGCGGATGGATGGATGGATGGATGAGTAGGCGGTGTGGAAGGAATGATGGGAGGCAGGAGTGAATGGCGATGGACAGATGGTAGAGGAAGATGGAGGTAGGCAGCAGGCAGGGTGTGGGTCGAAGGAATTCAGGAGCAGGGTGGGCAATGAACACATGGAAGCGGGGAAGGATGGATGTAAAACCCATGATTCTACCCAAGGATGAATAAAAAGGCGGCTGGCAGAGCGTGAGCCGGGGTGGGAGGGGTGGAGACAGGAGTGATCGGTCTCAGTGGGGTTCAGGGAGATGACCTAGCGGGGCTTGAGCGGATGGGCCAACAGGTGCCTGGGGAAGGAGGGGTGGCCTTGTGAAAGGATGAATGCTTGTTTCCCAGAGGAGAGAAAACAGGAGGGAAAGGCAGAGAGAAGCTGATTCAAGTGGAAGAGGACAGAACCAACAGCTAGGTGGGGAAAAATCACAACAGTTCCCTAGAAATAAGAAGTAAGACGAAGAGAAAAATAGAGGGTGGCGAGGAACACAGAGAGGGACAGGAACAGAAGACATGGTGTGGCTGGGAGGAGGCAGGAGACTGGAGTGCCCTGGGGGACGGGGGTCTTGTAAGCACAGAGAGCCCTACAGGTAAGGGACGAGACAGAAATGATGCCCAGGGACTGCGGGTGGGGAGGGCAGAGAGGGGACCCCACCGATGTCGGGGATGACCTCATCTTCGTCCGAGTTGCTCTCCTCCTCGGCTGGTGACTCCTCATCCTCAGGTTTCTCTGCCACCTTCTCTACCTCAGCCACTGTGCTGTCCTCATAGGTGTAACCAATGGAAGCCTTCTTCTCTGCCAGCCTGGGATGAGGGAGTCCATGAGCCAGGGTGCCAGCAAGAGGGCTACAGGCCTCTCAAGTTCCATGGCACCCTCACATCAGCCTAGGCCCCTCTGCTCCTCTATCCCAACCCAATGCCTCCTCTTCCAGGAAGCCACCCCCCCACCCTCCAGGCTGGGTCAGGCACTGTCCTGAGCTTGCCAGCCTGCCCACTGTTGGGGGACAGGACTGATTCCCCATCTAGACTATATGTTCAATGAGGGCAGGGCCCAGAGTTATCTTGGACAAAAATATGTCCTAGCTCTGCCCTGAGCAGAGCAGGGGCCTCGTGAGCGTGAGGGGCCGCTGTGTAATTCATCTCATCAACATCCCGTGTCTTCCCAGTGCCAGCCTCAGGCTGAAGCTGGGCCATGGATGCGGTCAGTCTCCTGGAAATGCCCAGTGCAGCCCGTGAAAACTCTTTGGGTAGAGAAAGCAGCAAGTGCTTAGGACCCCCAATGGAGCCTCTGGAGCAGGAGGGAAGGAGGGACTGAGGGTGACACCCAGGTCAAGCCAGGACCCTCTCCAAGTGACATCAGCTCCTGCTGACTGCAAGCTCGTTTGTTACACGGCAGACACCGCGAAGCATGTCACCCTGCACCCCTCACAGCTCCCAGTTTAGAGGAGCACACCAAGGCTTGGAAGGGACACTCTCCCTCAGGCCTCACTGCCAGGACTCCAACCCAGGGCTGCCTTGCCCAGGGCCCCCTCCCCTCTCCACAGCTGAAAATACGAGGGGGAGAGCTGTGAGCGAACCCCTCGGCTGGCCACCACCTCCTCTTCTCAACATTTACTGAGCGAGTGCCTACTGTGTGCCAAGCACCATCCTCAGCTCTGGGGAGACTATGGTGGGCAGGATGGAAGAGGCCGAGCCCTGGTGGGACTCAGAGCCCTCCTCGCTCCCTGATCCTGCAGCACCCTGACCCCAACTCACTTCTTCTTCTCATCCTCACTGGGTCTCTGGAGGCCTCCGTACAACTCGTCAATGTAGATCTGATACAGGCACTGCTCCTCTGAGACTGCAGCGAGCAAGAAGTATGCAGTGAGGGTAGGCTAGGGACACTGACAATTCCAGGGGGACACTAGAATGCAGTGGGGGGCAGGAGGGCGGCAGTAACCCAAGGGGCAAAGCCGCCAATTCCAGATAATCACAACCTGCAGAACAGCCCTGGCTATACCGCTTAACTCACTGTATGACCTTCATCAAGTGACTTAACCCCCCTGCGCCTATTTCCTTTCCTGTAAAATGGGATCACTAGCACACCAAGTACCTGGCATTTGGGCACACCTTCACCCCTAACACTCTTCTCAGGGAGCTCAACAGCATAATGCAGCCTTCCCTGATCTTCCCTGCAGTGAGACACCTGCCCCTGACTCACCACGAGACCCTGCGTGAGTCCTTCCTTCCCTCTGCAGGCTTCAGCTTTTCTTTTTTTTTTTTTTTTGTGGTACCGGGGATTGAACCCAGGGGCATTCTACCTCTGAGCTACACCCCCAGCCCTATTTTTTATACTTTATTTTGAAACCGGGTCTCACGAAGTTGCGGAGGGCCTCACTAAGTAGCTGAGGCTGGCCGCGAACCTGCGATCCTCCTGTCTCAGCCTCCCAAGTACTGGGATTACAAGTGTGCGTCACCACGCCCCGCAGGCTTCAGCTTTTCAGTGACATCAGTTAGCTGGGCTAGGGGTGTGTGTGTGCGCGTGCGCGCAGGTATGATGACCCTGCCTGGCTCTAGCACGCCTCTGAACGCCTGCCCAGTTTACATAGCCCAGAAGAGGCCCTGCTGCCCTGCCTCCCATGAGTTCCAAGGCTCGTCCTGCTCTGCCCACACAGCCTTTTCTGCTCAAGGGTGCCCACCTCCAGGACCTCTGCTTGGAACTGTGAGCCTACCCTTGCCTCACCAGAGAGCGCCACTACCCTTCGCTGACCCAGACATGGTCAAACCCTGCCCTATTTTTCTCAGAGAACAGTGCACTATCTGTTATCTCTCCGTCTGTCCTTACCATCACTTCTGTGACCATATGGCTGCTCCCTCACCACCACTCAGCCCGACCCCACAATAGCACCTGCCACAGCAGAGGTGCCCCATTATCGTTTGTGGGAGTGAATGAATGAATGCAGAGTGAGATAGAGCTAAGGGAACAGCTCTACCTCCAAGAACCCATGTGGCCTTGAGCGATGGCAAAAACAACAGTCCCAATGATGACAAATTTCTCTGATGCTAAGGCCCTAATGACTCCAAGAATTTTGGCAACTTCTTATTTTAGACATGCAAAAATGCCTTAGTAAGCCAGGCATGGTGGCACACGCTTGTATTCCCAGTACTTGAGAGGCTGAGACAGGAAGATCGCAGGTTCGAGGACAAGTCTCAGAAAGTAGTGAGACTCTCATCAACCTAGTGAGACCCTGTTTCAAAAAACAAAAAATAAAATAGGGCTGGGGGTGTAGCTCAGAGGTAGAATGCCCCTGGGTTCAATCCCCAGTGCCCCCCCCACATACACAAAAATGTCTTGAGCCAGGCATGGTGGCACACGCTTGTAATCTCAGTACTTGGGAGGCTGAGACAGGAGAATCACAGGTTCAGGGTCAGTCTCAGCTACTTAGGCCCTCCACAACTTAGTGAGACTCTCTTTCAAAATAAAGAATAAAAATTAGGGCTGGGGGTGTAGCTCAGAGGTAGAATGCCTCTGGGTTCAATCCCCAGTACCACAAACAAACAAACAGTGTCTTAGTAACAAAGAAATCAGGAACTAGAGAGTCCATATGGAGCACAACTGCCAGGCTTGGAACTGGGACTTTATACACCACATCCCCCAACCCTCACGAGGGCCCTGTAGGGTTCCACCATCATCATCACCCTTCTTCAGGAGGAAGCTGAGGCCCACCAGGTAAGTGGCTGCTGTACAGACAACCCAGCAGAAGGCTTCGTCCTTTCCTAACAGCAGGGGAACCAGAGGGCACCCTCCAGTCCTCTGTGGGAGGTAAGCTGGGAGCTCTCCACAGGGGAGGCAGCAGTGGTCAGAGGTGCCGGGAGGATGGGGTGGGGGGACACCTCTGAGCCTCAATATCCTGCCTGTAAAGTGGAGCAATCACCGTGACCCTGTTAGATGACTATGCAGTTGCAACAGGATAATATGGACAAAAAAGCACAAGTGTGCACGAGTCGCCTCCCCAGGGAAGCTCAGAGCGAGCAGAAGCTGTCTCCCTGACCTCCATCTTCTCATCTGTGAAAGGGTAATGGCAGTAAGGCTGGGCTTGGGGAATTCTAGACGTACATGACTGTTTGGCAAACTGTCAAATACTGTATAAAAATTCATTTAAAACAAGAAATTTGAGCCAGGTGTGGTGGTGCATGCCTGTAATCCCAGTACTTGGGAGGCTGAGACAGGAGGATCGCAGGTTCGAGGACAGCCTCAGCAAGTAGTGAGACTTTCATCAACCTATCAAGACCCTGTTTCAAAATAAAACTAAAATATAGGGCTGGGGGTATAGCTCGGAGATAGAAGGCCCCTGGGTTCAATTCTCAGTACCACCAAAAAATAAAATAAAATAAAATAAAAATAAAACAAGAAATTTCCTCTTCCTGACAATCTCACCCATGCCAGCAAGAAAAAATAAATAAATAAATAAATAAATACTATTGAACCAGAAGGTAAGGGATGTGGAGGTGACTTTGGCAGGAACATCTAATCCAGACGGCATCCCCTGTGCTAATTCCAGAGATGAAGGCTCGGAGAGAGAAAGACGTAAACAGAGGAAGTCCATGACAGAGCTAGGACCAGAACCCAAGGCCGTTTTAGTAGAAAGTACCTGGATGAAACGTTTCTTCCTAAACTTGTCTAGGTCTTCCAGTCTCCAGGGCCCCCCCACTCCCCACCCCATCACTCACTGCCAGCAAAGTCGTTCTGCACCAGGCCTCGGTAGCGCTCGTAGTTACATTTCCGCTCGTCTGACTCCTGTTCCGGGGAGCTTTGGGGAGGTCAAGATCTTGAGATCAGAGAGAGGAGTGGATCCCACTCCTAGCCAGCAGGAAGAGGGATGAGGCCCCAGGCTCGGGGAGGAGCCTGCCTAGGAAGGTGACAGGCAGGCTGGGGCAAGGACACAGGCTGCTGGGCCCGTGGGCAGCCCTTGGGGAGGGCAGCTTACATGGTGGTGAGCAGTGGGGGGGTGTAGTCGGGGATGTGATCCAGGTGGGCACGGACATCAAAGCGGTCGATCATGTTGTTGGTGTCCCCCTGCCAGGGCATCCTGAAGTGGGGAGGGCAGGAGCGGGGAAGCAAGGAGCTTAGGGTCCCCACTGCCCAGGACACGAGGCACCTGTTCCCTGCCACCTTAAGCTTGGAGCCTGGCCCTCGACCCCCCTGACATCTATACTGTAGCGTTCATCTTCACTCCCCAGCTCTTAGTCCCTTATGCTGCAAAACCCCCTGAATCTACAGTCGGGCTCTTGGGACCTTGAACAGGCTACCATTTGCTCCTGGGGAGACTGGAGTCCCATTTCTCAGGAGCAAGCAATAGTGGGGAACTTAAACCAGGTACTAGGGGCCACTTGAGGAGCCCGTCACCCTAAAATACTCCTGGCAACCTACCCTCCTTCTGCCTCCTCTGGGTCTCTGGCCCAGTCCCACCCACTCCCCTTTAAGTCTACCTGGAGGCCTCCATCCCAACCCTGCTTGCTCTATGTAGCCTCTGTAACTGTCACCTTCACATGCAGGTTTAATATTCCCTGCCCCTGAGTCCCCAAAGGTCTGTCCATATCCCAGAGTCTCTGCTGGACTTCACACCACCGCCTTGTCCCCTCCCTCTGATGCCCAACTCCAGTCACGCACACACCCCTGCCCCCATAGCAGTCTTACATGTTGACAGGGCTCTCGGCGGCCAAGGCAACTGCAGAATCCAGATGCACCTTGCAGGCTCGGCCATGTACCTGCAGGAACTGTGCTGGGTCCTTTTTCTGCAGGGGTCGACAGGACCAAAATCACCACCCAATGAGCTCCAACCCCTCCTCCCCAGCAAGCTTAGCAGTGAGCTGGCCTCTAATGTCAAGCGGGCTACACCTCAGAGGTGGGCCAACCTGCAAAATGAAGCCATCGAACATCTAGAAAAGGAGAACCGTTTCCTCCCCAGGTGGTGGCAAGGGGCTCTGAGCTCTGGACCAACCTTCGGTATAGCCAGTACCAAGACCTCCTTGCCTAAAATACTATCCACAACTCACCATCACCCCACATACCTAGGGCCATCTTCAGAGCCAAGTGTGAGCATTTCAACCTGGACCAGCCTCTAGGACACCAAGACAGCAGAAGCACAGGAAAAGACAACCAATGTCCTTAGTCACCAGGGAAATACCAATCAGAACTGTAAGGGAGCACTTCATATGTACTAGAATGGCTTAAATCCAAAGGACAGACAATAACAAGTACTAACAAGAATGTAAAGAAATTCAGTCTCAGGCCAGGCGTGGTGGCGCACGCTTGTAATCCCAGTACTTGAGAGGCGGAGACCGGAGGATCCGGGTTCACAGCCAGCCTCAGCTACTTAGTGAGGCCCTCCGCAACTTTGTAAGACCCGGTATCAAAATAAAGTATAAAAATAGGGCCGGGGGCAGCCGGGCGTGGTGGCGCACGCTTGTAATCCCAGTACTTGGGAGGCTGAGACTGGAGGATCCGGGTTCGCGGCCAGCCTCAGCTACTTAATGAGGCCCTCCACAACTTCGTGAGACCCGGTTTATAAGAAAATAGGGACGGGGGTGTAGCACAGAGGTAGAACGCCCCTGGGTTCAATCCCCGGTACCGCAAAAAAAAAAAAAAGGAGAAAATCTAGCAGCAGTAGCTCCCACTACTGAGTTTCCTGAAGGCCAGGCCCTTGCTCAGTTCTAGCTGGGGGCCCATCAAAAGAACTTATAAGCTGGGCATAGTGGTGCATGCTTGGAATCCCAGAACTTGGGAGGCTGAGACAGGGGGATCACAGCTTCGCCGCCAGCCTCAGCTACTTAGTGAGGCCCTCCGCAACTTAGCAAGACCCTGTTTCAAAATAAAGAATAAAAAACAGGGCTGGGGGTGTAGCTCGGAGGTAGAATGCCTCTGGATTCAATCCCCAGTACTGAAAAAAAAAAAAAAAAAAAGAACCTGTAAGTCACTGGAGGAGGTACCTATTAAAGCCTGACCAAGTGGGCCAGGGATGGTAGCTCAATGGCAGGATACTTGTCTAGCATGTACAAAGCCTTAGGTTCCATTCCCAGTACCAAAAATCAATCAATCAATCAATCCCAAGCAAGCTCCTGGAGACATATACACCCAGAGTCCAACCACTTGCCTTGGGCCCCTAGGCCAGCACATCCTCTCGCCCGGACCCACATGGTTAGCCGCCTCTTCCCTGAATTCTGCAGCCACCCCCGCCTTCTGAGGCTGGCCTCAAACCTGTGATCCTCCTGTGTCAGCCTCACAAATACTGGTATCACAGGGGTGCGCCACCATGCCTGGCCTGCCACTCCTGCTCTCTATACTCCATTCTCCTCACAGCAGCCAGAGGGATTCTGCTAAAACCCATCAGGCCACATCCCTCCTTTGCCCAGAGCCCTAGTTTGCTCTGGGCTGCCCCACTTTGTCTTCACCACTCTGCTCCAGGCACACCAGCCTCCTGATGTTCCTCAGACGCCCCAGGCAGGCCCTGTGCTCCACCCACTCTACATCTGCAGCTCCCTCCACCTGGAATGCTCTTAGCATGGCTGTTCCCTCACTTATTCCAGATCTCCCTCTACAGCCTTCCTGAGGACGCTATTTAAATAGCTTCCGCATAGCTGGGCGTGGTGGCACACACTTGTAATCCCAGTACTTGGGAGGCTGAGACAGGAGGATCACAGGTTCACAGCCAGCCTCAGCAACTTAATGAGGCCCTCTGTAACTTAATGAGACCCTGTTTCCAAATAAAAAATAAAATAGGGCTGGGTTATAGCTTAGAGGTAGAATGCCCCTGGGTTCCATCCCCAGTACCACAAAAAATAAATAAACAAATAAATAAATAGCCCTCCTATGCTCCCTTATTCACTCTACCTCAGCCCTACCAGTTTTCTGCAGAGCACCTTCCCCCGGCTATTATACCTCAGCTCCATTCTCAGCCTGCCTCCCACACCAGAACACGCCTCCCAGGAGGAAGATGTGTTTTGTTTATTGCTATGTCCCGGGGGCCAGGCATACTGAATGAGGAAAGGGAGAGCGAATCCGCACTAGCAGAGGAGACCTCGCCCCTCAGGAAGAAAAGTCTGCTCCAAGTTTCCAAGATGCTCCCTTCCTTACTGTCCCCCTCCCACCCAGCCCTCACCCAGAACAGAGCCGGCACATCCTGCTACTGCAGGGAGTGAGGGCGCCCTGAGGACCACAGCTGACACTGGCCAACCCCAGCTCTGCGCTCCCTTTGTGTCAGGTGCTGGACTGTCATCCTCCTCCTATCACACCAGAAGGAACTGAGAGGGGACACAGCCAGGACCACAAGGTCCAGCCTGGTGGCACTACTGGAATCCAACCACTCACCCTGCGCTTCACATGCCTTCCTCAATTGCTCATGGCACGTCCTGGTCCTTCAGCCCTGGGCAGGTCTGAGGTGGCGAGCCCATCGCATTCCTCAGGCTGCTCCAAGCCAAAGCCCAGTTCCCACAGTCACGACTCAAGGGACCCCATCTGCAGCATGGAATCTGGCAAGTGTGGAAAAGCCTAGCAGGCTCAGCATCGCAGAAGCGAAAAGCATCGGCTGGGAGTAAAAGCCCAGAGTTCAGGGCCTGGTTCTGCTGGGAAATGCTGGAAAAGTCATAAGCCACATTAAAAGCCAGGCGCTGAGCTAAGTGCCGTTTGTACATTTCCTTGCTCAAGCTTCCCAACCATGGAGAGATGTATATTTTCATTTTCATTGACTTTTTCAAATTTTAGAATAATTTTTTTGTAGTAAAAAGCACATAATGCAAACTCTACCCCCCTTTTTTCTTTTGGCGGTGCTGGGGATGGAACCCAGGGCCTCATGCACGCTAGGCATGCACTCTACCACTGAACCATACCCCTACCCATAAGCTTTTTTAAGTATAAAGCACATTAATATTAACTATATGTACTTATGTGTTAACTATGCAGATCTCTAGAACTTTCTCATCTTGCAAAACTGAAACCCTTTTTTTGTGTGTGTGTGGTACTGGAGATTGAACCTAGAGGCATTCTACCTCTGAGCTACACCCCAAGCCCTTTTTTATTTTTATTTTAAAACAGGGTCTCACTAGGTTGATGAAAGTCTCACTACTTGCTGAGGCTGCGATCCTCCTATCTCAGCCTTCCAAGTACTGGGATTACAAGCGTGTGCCAGCATGCCCAGCAGCAAAACTGAAACTCTTGTATCAACTAAACAACTCCCCTTTTTTCCTTCCTCCAGTCCCTGGCAACCACCATTCTATTTTCTAAGTGTTTGACTACTTTAGGACCTCATAGAAGTGGAATCATATAGGGCTGTCTGTGACTGGCTTATTTCACTGAGCATAATAATCACAAGGGTAACCCATAAACTAGGAAATAAAAAGGATTTCTTTTTTTTATAAAGATGAATAATAAGCCAGATGTGGTGGCACACGCCTGTAATCCCAGTACTTGGGAGGCTGAGAAAGGAGGATTGCAGGTTCAGCCTCAGCAATTTAGCCAGGCCTTCTGCAACTTAGTGAGACCCCGTTTCAAAATAAAAAATAAAATATAGGGCTGGGGGTATAACTCAGAAGTAGAATGCCCATGGGTTTAACCTCTAGTACCACAAAAACAAACAAAAAAAGAGATGAATAATATTCCATTATATGTACATACATCACAATTTCCTTATCCACTCATCCATCACAGACATTTAGGTTGCTTCCACCTCTTGGCTACTGTAAATAATGCCGCCACGAACATGGGTACACAAATATTTCTTCCAAGATCCAAAATCCAGGCTAGGAGTATAATTCAGTGGTAGAGCACATGTTTAGCATGAGTAAACACTAGGTCCCATCCCCATCCCCACCCCTCGCAAAAAAAAAAAAATCTAACATACTCTCTTTTGGTAAGGATTCTTTTGCTTTTCTGTGATGCTAGAAAGAAGGATTGCAGGTTCAAGGTCAGCCTCAGCAACTTAGTAAGACCCTGTTTCAAAATAAAAAACCAAAACAGGGCTGGGGGTGTAGCTTGGAAGTAGAATGCCCCTGGGTTCAATCCTCAGCACCAAAATTTTAAAAAAAATTAGAAAGCCGGGCATGGTGGTGCACACTTGTAATCCGAGTACTTGGGAGGCTGAGACAGGAGGATTTTAGGTTCGCGGCCAGCCTCAGCTACTTAGTGAGACCCTCCACAACTTAGTGAGACCCTGTTTCAAAATAAAGAATAAAAAAATAGGGCTGGGGGTGGAGCTCGGAGGTAGAACGCCCCTGGGTTCAATCCCCAGTACCACAAAAAAAAAAAGGAAGTTGACAAGGACAGGAGCAATGACAGAACCAGAGTCAGCAAGGGACTTAAGATGAGAGCAGGCACCAAGGACAAATTAGGAACAGAGAAACCAGCTGAGTCCAGACACTCCTTCAGCCCATCAGTCTATCTCGGCTTCTTCAACAGTGGCCCCACAGCCTCCTCTCAGCCCCAAAATAAGATGAGGGGCCTGAGAATAGCCCTGTCCTCTCCTCAAAGTGGCCACCAGCACTGCCTAGCCTTCTCCCACAGCGTGGTAGCACACATCTGAATGCTGATCACGTTCCCATTCAGGGACACTGGCTGCTTGTACTGGCCTGCACCACAAAGCACCCCACAGACGCTGTTTTAAAGCTCTTCCTGTCATCCAGTGCGAGGGGCTGGTCATCGCCACTGTCCCGAGGGGAAAATAAAGCTCAAGAGGCTCTCTGATAAAAAGAGGGGGTGGGGGGCTTGAAGTCCCAGGCCTGCCGAGTCTTCTTTCCTCTATGCCACTTATCAGCCTGCATCCCAGTTCCAGCTCTATGCAGTAGTGATGATGTCAATCACAGTAAGAGTTAATATTTACTGGGCAACAGTTACTCTAGTTGGTTGACATGCCCAATGCTCTGACAAGCCTGAGAGGGAGCTGCTCTTGTCCTTCACTAACTGGAAACCAATCTCCATTTCCCCAATTCTTCAGTAATAGATCTCCTCATACATCTGGTCATCTCTGTATTTGGTCAGTCTCCACCTTTTAGTTTCCTTGCAGTCAGTTGTATGTGACCACAGGACTAATTTCTGGCCAGTGGGATATGAGCAAAGTATCACAGGGAAACATCTAGAAATTTTCTTAACAACTGGCATGAGCATCTTTGCCCTATTTCCCTCCCTCCTTCCTCTCTGCTAGATAGAATGAAGATATGATGTCCAGAGCCTGAGCAGCCCTTTTTGACCTTAAGACAAGAGTGGGAAGAGAAGCTGTGCACAGCAGAACAAAACAGAAACAACAGCTGAACATGGTGGCACACGCCTGTAAGGGAGACTGAGATAGGAGGATCATAGGTTTGAAGCCAGCCTTAGCAACTTAGTGAGACCCTGTTTCAAAATAAAAAATAAAATAGGCTGGGGGTGTAGGTAAGAGGTAAAATGTCCCTGGGTTCAATCTCCAGTACCAAAATAACAACAACAACAATAATAGAACATCCACACACATCTAAAGCCCTCTCGCACATCCTAGTGCCAGAGAAGGAACAATTAAGTAATAGCTGCTACTATCATTAAGACTGTTTTCTTCATCTATTCTTTCAAACCGTATTTGTTGAGCCCAAACCTGGGATACAAATGTGACCCACAAACACCTAGTTTGTGTGTGTGTGTGTGTGTGTGTGTGTGTGTATCCAGAAAAATGTTTTATGTCTATATCCTCGGTGTGTTACATTCCACAAAGGAGAAGATCACCGACCTATGATGCATTCATAGAGGACACCTACTCAGTCTGGCGCACAAGACAAGACTTCCCTGAAGACTGACAGCTGACAATGAA
This sequence comes from Glis glis, assembly GCA_004027185.1. NCBI lineage: Eukaryota > Metazoa > Chordata > Mammalia > Rodentia > Gliridae > Glis > Glis glis. Next base: position 3,926 of record PVJS01011574.1, on the reverse strand, counting down.
CACAAGTTAACCAGGCATGAGAAGAGATCATGCAAAAGTCCTATGGTGACAGAGTGCTTGGGTCAATGGAGGAATAAGGAGGTCAGGATGACTTGAGCAGGGAAACAAGGCAGAATGGGGTGGTAAGTTTGAAGGAGGAGCAAAAGCCAGACCATGGGAGCTGGGGATACAGTTCAATATAGAGCACTTGACTAGCATGTCTTGAGGCCCTGGGTTTGACTGAAAGCTGTAGTGAAGAGCCTGGGCTTTCTCCCAAAGGAACTAAGGAGCCAAGGAGGATTTCTGAGCAAGGGAGGAAGAGTCAGCTTTGTGCTCATTTTTTTGTGTGTGTGTAGTACTGGGGATTGAACCCAGGGGAGTTCTACCTCTGAGTCACACCCCCAGCCCTATTTTATTTTTTTTAGTTTGAAACAGGGTCTCACTAGGTTGCTGATAATCTTGCAACGTTGTTGAGGCTATCCTCAAACCTGCAATCCTCTTGTCTCAGCCTCCCAAGTACTGGGATTACAAGCCTGTGCCACCACGTCCAGCTAGCTTTGTGCTTTTAAAGACCTCTCTGGAGGCTGGGGAATGTAGCTCAGTGGTAGAGCCCTTGCCTAGTATGTGCTAGGTCCTGAGTTCAATCCCCAGACTAGGAAGAGAGGCAAAGATAAGAGAAAGATCTCTCTATCCCCCTGAAAAGGATGGGATGGAGTAGACAGAATTAGAAGTCAAGAGAGCAAGGAGGAGGCCAGGCAGTGATATAGTAGGAAATGGGAATTCTACATATACATCATCTAACAGAACTGAGTCGGGTAAACAAGGGATATTTCAAGCTGGGGTCCCAAGGACAAGTAGGAGTTAAATAGGTGAGGGGAGGCATTACAGGCCAAAGCACTGTAGTGGCAGAGATGGAAAAAGGCCAGTGGAGCTATCCAAGAAAGAAGCTGAGAGCTCAGCAGAGTCCAGACCACAAGGGCCTTTCAGGCCAAGGCATGGAGCTTCATCTTTTCTCCAAGAGCAACTGAAGCATCAAACAGGACAGGGAAGTGGTAAGATGTCCCTTAATACTGAAGGCCCTGCCATCATAAGCCAAGCCAAACCTCAGAAGTGGCTGAGCTCTCCTGGGCCATAGGAACATAGCAATAAGCAACACAGACGATGTTCCCGAGGCTGACATTCATATCTGGACTGCTATATATAAAGTCTCCCCTCTTCCTGCTAACACCAGGTCTGCACTCCGAGCACCACAGTATGCTATAAGTAACAGCCCTGGTCCTTACTGTAATTATGCCCAAGAAATGATTGACTATTCTCCTGAGGAAAAAGGGCTTCTGTCTTGGCATACTTCTTAAACCCAAACTTTACCTGGATGACCAGGGCACCACCCTGTGGTGATCTCCCACCCCAGACAAAAAGGCCAGTCACTCACAATCTTTTCATAGTACTCCCGACGCCGCTCCGCCCTCTTCTTGTAGTCAACCATCATGCCTCGAAGCTTGCGCTCATGTTTCCGAGCCTCGTGCCACATTTTGGTGAGGCCAAGCCTGGGGCCTCAACCTGAAGGATGAGGGGACCAGGAGTGTCAGATGGGCTGTAAAAACCACATGGTCAAAATCACACTGGTCTATCAAGTTGATGGCACTGCTGATCCTAAATACCATGTCTCTCAGCTTTAGGGGAGGAGAAATGAGGCTGCAGACTGTGGGCCTGATGCTCAAGGGTATCACTGACAACTGTGATCCAGGAGCTTGGGCACTGTGAAAAACCCTTAAGTGATTCTGGAGTGAGCATCCCTGGGAAGGGAGTGTCCTAGATTCCACCCGCAGGAGTCGGGATGAAAGGTTTGGAACGAAAGGACTGTTTGAGGCCAACCCTGAACAGCTAGGGCTGAAGCTCGCGGGAAGGGGAAGTGCCGAAAGGGCTCCCAGTAGGGGCAGTCCGTGGGAGTAGTGGACACAGGTATGAGTCGCAGAGGGGTAGGGACGAAGGCAGGGAAGGAAGGGCGAAGTTTACGGGAGCACGAGTGGTATGGAGGTGGGGGGCCGAGGGCGGGTGAAGGGCGTGGGTGGAAGATGATGCCTGAGGAGGGAGAATCTTGGGGGCGCTGGTGTAAAGGAGAGGCCAGAGTGGGGCTGAGGCGTAAAGAAAGGATCTGAAGGTGGGAGGGCATCCAGGTAAAAAAGGATCACGGCCTGGAGGCGCAGCGGGCAGTCGGAGCGGACGGGCTGAGGCGGGGGTCAGCGTTCGTGGACACGAGCGGAGCTCGAGGTTTGGACAGAGCTTGTGGACCTGGCCGGGGCCGAGTTGGACACCGCGAGTGGGTCCCACAGCCGGGCAGGGGCGCGGCCTGAGGCCCGTCAGGACAAAGCGGGTGCGGACGCGGGGCCCTCGCGGCCAGGGCCCGGCCGAAGCCCACAGCGGCACCGGCAGAGCCCGAGACAAGGGCGAAGCGGGACACAGGCCGTCGGGAAGCCAGGAGGCCGAGACCCGACGCCTGCACTCACCGGCTGGTCGCCGCCTCCCACTCCTGCGCTCGCGCGCGGCCCGCACCGGAAGCGGAAATGAGGGGCCGCGCGAAGGAGGGGGCGGGGCGTCGCCGCACGTACTTCCGCCGGCGCGGCGAGGGCGTGGCCTAGCGGCCAGAGGAAAAGGCGGGGCGAAGGAGAGCCGGGAGGCTTCGCTGCGGAGGGATTCGGGGGTTTCGCGGCCCAGAGACGAGAACCCCCAAGGCTTAAAAACTCATCTTTATTGGGTAGCCTCGGAACAACCAACCTACCCCACCGGTCCGGGGAAGAGGGCCGCGGACCGGACCCCTCCCTCGCTATGTACAATCTTTTCGGAATCCGGCCGGAGAAGGTGCCTGCCGTGTGGGGCCCGTCCAGAAACCGCGCCCCTGTTCCTCTCGAGACTCCGTTTGTTCGTTTGTAAAATGGGCCCGAGGGGAAACCCGTGCTGCCGCGCTTCTCGCCAGCCCCGAAGATGTCCGATTCAGAAGGATGAGGAGGGCGGAAGACTGACTTAGGGCGGCCCAAGGGGCTGGGGTGCTGAGCCGCCTGGCCAGGTTCCCACGACCCCTCCGCCTCCCTCCCGACCTTCGGTGCCGCGGGGCTACGTGGCTTCAGGCCCCGGGGACAGGAGGCCACCTCCGAACGCTGCCTCGCGGTACTGGTTGGGAAACATGTTGCTGCCCACGAGGCTGGCGGTGCCTCCGTCCCCGGGGCCCGAGACCGAGTACGAGTCCAGCGTCAGTGGCTCGGGGCCAGGGGCCTCCCCGACCGCGGCCTCTCCACCCCCGCTGCCAGCGACAGCGCTGACGAGTGGCGGCGCTGGGGGCAGTAGGTCCAGCATGGTGAAGAACATGGGTTCCATGGGGTCGTAGGTAAAGCCATTTTCCAGGTCAGGCCCTCCTGGGGGCTCCAGGCCCGGCAGGGACACGGTGGCAGGGAAGAAGTCTGCATCCGGCAGCAGGGCTGAGGGCGGGAGGAACGGGCCTAGTAGGATGAGAAGTACAACTGGTTTTAGGGCCAACTTCTGGCCACGTACTAACTCAGAGGCCCCATCCTATGGTAAATGCGTTCAACTCCCCTGCTCCACTAACCAGTCTACCATACTGTGATCTCAGGCAAGAGACTTCACGTCTAAGCCGGGTGTGGTGGCACACGCTTGTAATCCCAGTACTTGGGAGGCTGAGACCAGAGGATCTGGGTTCGCGGCCAGCCTCAGCTACTTAGTGAGGCCTCCGCAACTTAGTGAGACCCTGTTTCAAAATAAAGAATAAAGGCCGGGCGTGGTGTCACACGCTTGTAATCCCAGTACTTTGGGAGGTGGAGACCGGAGGATCCGGGTTCGCGGCCAGCCTCAGCTCTCTCGCTCTCTCTCCCCATATCTCTCTCTCTCTCTCTCTCCCCTTAGGCCCTCCGCAACTTCGTGAGACCCGGTTTCAA
>PVJS01011573.1:0-45506 GCA_004027185.1 Glis glis | reverse complement strand
TGTTCTATTCTTCTGTTTGGCTGGTGATGGTGTCACTAGCCCTTTCTTTCTGTAAACATACACACACACACACATGCACGCACACACACACACACACACACACACACACACATTGTTGCAGAAGTCTGAACTGTTGTGTTGAATGTGGTTTCTTGTGTAGTAATGTAGTAATATGTAGTAATAATGTTCTGTAGTAATATTTAGACAGCGATGCCCTGTGAGGCTGTTGAAATGAGTAGGATTTGGCATTCACTAAATATCTGTTATTACTGAGCTAGAATTGAAAGTAGTAAGCTTTTCATGTTTTATATTACCATTTACTTGATATCTTGGCACAATGACTTATTTTTCCCTTACTGTATTCGGAATTTACCTATCTTTATTTTTATCCACGTACAATTTTTAAAGACATGTAGCAATTTAGCCTTCAACATTACTATTAAGTTATACTAATCTTTAGGACAGTTGCCATATTTTACTTTGTACTAAGCCATGTGGTCAAAAAAATAACATCTTTATACAGATACTCCTATTTAAAAAAGTGTTACATTTAATCTTATGGTAAAGCAAATAGATGTTAGATGAATCGTACTTTGTGTGTCAGTATTTTATGTTGCTTATGGAACACTGAACAAAAGCTTGTGGCCCCTGAGCAAAACCATATAAGTCATCTGAAAATTCATATAGGAATTTTAGGAAGTAGGAAAGTATAGGAAAAGTAATGAAATAAGTTAGTATTGTTTTATTCCTGTAAATTATTATTCCATTCTTATTCCTCAAAACATAAAAGAAAGTAAATAGTACAGTCACTGAGAATTTGAATATTTGACCCACTGTATTATTCCATAGTCGATGTAGCTGCTTGAAAGGCCTTAACAGTTTAGTTATGATTTTTCATTTATCTTAAACTCATCTTAATGTTTCTATAGCTCTATTCAAGGTAGTTTTTTTGGATGTGTTTGTTTCACCTAATACCACCTGTGTCATTTTTTAGCATTCAGCATCTGCATTAGAAGACCCTGCAGGAAATATCTGTGAAATCCTTACACAGGATTTGTGTAGAGATTTCTCTCTGTGTATGTATGTGTGTAGAGAGTTCTCTTGGTGTGTGTATGTATGTGTATGTCTGTATGTGTATATATACCCAGAGAGAATAAGTACTCGCATGCAACGAGTGAGCATGACTGTGTGTACACACTGGCTTCAAATCACTAAACAGAGGGGCTGAGGATGTGGCTCAGCGGCAGAGTGCTTGCCTAGCACACACAAGGCCCTTTGATCTCCACCACCACACACATGCAAATCACTAAACAGTAATTGTTAGGTTATGTAGTTCTGTAATATGTGAGAGATTAAAATTATTGGATTATACTTGTATTGCTTACTTTCTAGAATGCTTAGTGGTTTAGGTAACTAATGGCTTTTATCATTGTTTAGGGCCCGCCATTCACTAGTGGTGTTAACCTTGGAAATGTGCTGATTTAGACCTTTGTAAAAGATAGGAGTTGGGTGCTCTTGCTGGTAGAGATAGGTGGGACAAAGATGAGTAAGGATAGTCCATATTTTGAATGATGGAAGATAGGCTTTTGCAGAGCGAGCCTCTAAGTTACATTTAGAATTCTGCTAAGTGAATTTTGATCTGTTGAAGCTCTATGGAGTCAACTTCTGAATCTATTATATGGAGAGTAACTTAAAACCATCATGCTCCAAATTTGATGGCCTCTTTCAATTAAAGATCTAAATGTTTTTGTAGTTTCTCCTAAAGACCATGATTATATTATACTACACTCCAGGTAAGGAGAATATGACCTACATACTCCTTTGTGCTTCATTATAATGTAAAAATTTAAACTGTAAAGCAAATTTTATGGTGGCTATTTGCTTTACAGAGTGTCTAACTTATGTACAAATAAAATGATTCAATTTACCAAAATGTTATTTACACAAACTTTTTAGGAAGTCAGTTATACAAGGTTGAGGTTCATCTGAGGTTTTAAAAACATATTACTGAAATAGTGTAATTTCTCATTGCTGAATAAAATGTTCTGACATTTAAAAAATTAATATCCTTAGATGCTGTTATAAATGAACATGAATAGATGTTTTCCATCCCCCTTCTAGTCTGTTTTAAAATTCTAAGAAATTTGGTATTCAAATAACTCCTAAAAGGGAAAGAACTCATGTACTAATGATTTTATTTCTCACATTTCTCTCTGAAAGATATGCTTATATTAGATAAATATTCTGAGGCCTTTTCTGAAATACTTTGTTCTTATTAAAAAAAAAATTCAGTTGCCATTTCCTAGCAAACTGTTCCTAACCAGCTCTATGGAGGAAGCATTCTTCCTTCATGAAAATTTTTCACAAAACTTTCTACTCTTATAAATGTCAGGAAGACAAAGCAGTAAGTAAGCATAATTAGACTAAAATAGGATTATGCTATTTGTGCTTTTATTTATAATTATATATTCCTATAGGCTGATTTTAACTTGAAGTTTCTGTATATAATTAAGGACCAGGAGATTAAGTGGCCAACTGATCTGCTTACTCCTACAGGTTTAATACTGTGTGCATATGTATATGAGAGAGAGAGAGAGAGAGAGAGAGAGAATGCACTCAAGTTCACATTCCTTTCTCAGCAAGCACCAGATAATCACTGGCTTCTGATACTTTATATAGTGTAGTGGTTCATGGTCATCTTTTTGTGATAGTCGAAGTAATTTCAGCATACTGAGCAATAGTGATTTAGGGATTTTGCTCACCTCATATAAGATAAAAACCAATGGAGACCCAACTAGACACAGTTTTGAAGGTCTTCCTTGTGATTATGGGGAAATTTATTATTTATAGTTGTATAGTTATAGTTCCTTCCTGAAAGCATCTCTCTTCTTTTGTGGTACTGGGGATTGAGCCCAGGGGCATTCTACCTCTGAACTACACCTCTAGCCCTCCTGCGATCCTCCTGTCTCAGCCTCCCAAGTACTGGGATTATAAGCATGCGCCACTATGCCCAGCTCTGGTAGTGTATCTTGAATGCACTGATCAATCTGTTTACTTCAGGGTTATTTGGTAAAAAATAGTTTGTTGTTTGGGGAAAATTACATCAGTTTAGATATAAATTCCCTTTTCTGAATCATCTAACATGTTTAAAACAATAGTTATCTGTAGTTTATTTTTAACAGATGTATCACAAATTTTCTTTTTTGAATTGCTCTGTAATTCGTGTGTGTGTGTGTGTGTGTGTGTGTGTGTGTGTTACTAGGGATTGAACCTGGGGGTGTTCTGCCTCCAAGCTACAACCCCAGCCCTATTTTTGTTTTTATTTTGAAATAGGATCTACTAGGTTGATGAGTGTCTCACTACTTGCTGAAGCTGTCCTCAAACCTGTGATCCTCCTGTCTCAGCCTTCGAAGTATTGGGATTACAGGCATGTGCCACCACGGCCGGCCCTGGTTTTGTAATTCTTGAGCACAAAATTGTGCTCCAAATTTAGAATTGAAACAATCATTGAAAAGTATAGCTATTGCATTTCTACTGACTAGAAGGGCATTCTTTAGGTAACACCTGTGTATAACAAATTAAAACACACATCCTTATATTCTACAAATTTATCAGTCTAAATATTTTTAAGTATCCTTATAACTGTCTTTGAATGTTTTGCTCATGCTTTTTGTTTTGTTAGCTCTGTTTCACAGAGTAGAAAACATCATTTTCCCTTAGTATGGAAATTCATATTCAGTTTACATGCTTTGAAAAAATGGTCTAGTATATTTTTTTGTGCTTGCTGAGAGAACAAAACCAATAATTTATTAACAAATTTTACTGTGTATAATTGCAAGTTTGGGTCTTGGGCTTTAATGATTTATGTGTAATGTATGATTTAGAAGTACAGTTATCAAGATAAGCTTATTAAATGATTGAAGTTTAATTGAGACTTGCTAAGGAAATATAATTAAATGGTTCTTTACTTTATTTGCACTATGGAACATAGCCTTGGTTAAGAGACATTCAGACCCAGAGCATGATTGGATTGAGTTTTTACTTCCTACCAGCATAATCCTTGATTATTTTTTTCTCCTCAGAAATTATCTGCTTAATCTATGGGTTTTTTCCCCATCTCCTCCATGTCTTAATTATTACTTGTTTCAGACCATTGGAGTTGAAAACTCTTAACTCTTTCCCCATGCCATTAGTCTCCTGTCTTTAATTTAGCCATTATACTGTTATAAGTACTGTCTTTCTTTAGAAAAAATTCTGATTTTGATGAAATATTTCTGCTGGTTCTTTAGTTAGTAAGGGGTAAAATCCTATGTCTTTAATTTGACATAAAGGACTCATCTTAATATCCCGTGTGTACCTTGTCAAACTGAACTTAGTTTTTGTTTAAAATGCTGTTATCCTTTTATAATTCCATGTTTTGAACACATGTTCCCTGTCAGGAATATCTATGCTTCCAACATGGAAATTTCTTTGCCTGAAAATCCCCAATTGTTCTTTGCAAACAGTTTTCAGGTGTCACCCTTTTTTGTGCGAAATGTTCCTACTTCTCCAGGTAGAGATAGTTGGTACTTCCTCTGAATATTTGAAGCACTGTATTTACAACTTCATATTACACCACTGTTTAAGGCATTTAAATTAAAATACAAAGTTTCTCCAGGGCAGAAATTTTGGTCTATTTAAGATCTCACTGCCTGCCAAATATATTTCTCTCTCTGAATGTTTTGATTACATTTTATCACATTACGTGAAATTTTACTAATTAAAGATTCTTTTGAGTTGATGATTATCTTTTTAAAATTATGGATCTCTCCTAAAGGACATCCTTGAGACTCACTATCTTTGAATTAGTTTAGTTAGATTATTTTCCTTGTGATATTTAGCCGAGAACAATAATACCAAGAGAATGAGAGTTTTCTTGAAAGAGAGATGGAATGATAAGATAGAAATCCTTTTTGGAGAGAGTGCTAGTGCTAGTCTCTCAGTAAGACCTGATGATGTTGTAGAATATGAAAACACAATTCCTCTCTCTTTCTCTCTCTCTCTCTCGCTCTCGCTCTCTCTCGCTCTCTCCTTGGTGAGGCCCTCCGCAACCTCGTGAGACCGGGTTTCAGGATAGGGCATAAAAAATAGGGCCGGGGGTGTAGCGCGGAGGTAGGACACCCCTGCATTCAATCCCCAGTACCGCAAAAAAAAAAAAAAAACACAATCCCTAATCTCCAAATGGCTCCTAATCCCACAACCCCAAACTCAGGATAATATTGGGATCTGTGTTGACAAGAGTTTACAGTTTAAAAAAGGTTTTTAATGGTTTTAAAAAAGGTTTTTAATGGTTTAAGTCTGGTGTAAAAAGTATTCAGAAAGTTTAACAAACTTTATTATATATTTTGGCTTAATGTTGAGCAAAAAGATATTTTTCCTCAGGTATAATTTTCATACACACTCACGTACAAATAATAGTGTGAAATTAAACAAACCTTCAGAACCTTCAGATAATTGATGAGGGTCCTGACCAGTCTGTCAAGAAAAACAGTGCACTGTTCTTCAAGCCTATATGAAGAGATCCCCTTGGAGAATTATATATGTATCCTAGCCTTTTTTGAAATCTTGTTTGAGAAGTCTTTATTTTATTTATTTTTTTGTGGTACTGGGAATTGAACCCAAGGGTGTTCTATCTCTGAGCTACAATCTGAGTCCTATTTTATTGTTTATTTTGAAACGGGGTCTTACTAAGTTGCAGCGGGCCTCCTGTTGCTGAGGCTGGTCGCAAACCTACAATCCTCCTGTCTCAGCCTCCCAAGTACTGGGATTTCAAGTGTATCTCACCACACCCGGCTGAGAAATGTCTTTAGAACTAGAGCATTTCATTAAGAACACTCTCAATGAGTTTGAATCTCCTTTTAGGGGGTAGCTATGACTTTTGAAAATCAAAGGTCATTCATTAGGAGCCTAATGTGAAGAGTAAGTAAGTTAGATCATCCTATTGTGGTGACAGATTATGAGGATAATGCAGTGAGACTCACTTTGAAATTTGGCCCAAACTATCTCTAAAGATAATTCAGACAAATGGAGGTAAACCCTTCTATAGGAAAGACTCTTCCTGTGTTTGCCAAATCCTGTTTTTTTTTCTCCTCCTTGAGTCCACTTCTACACTATAATTTTTAGCTCTCCTTGCAGTTAGATAAAGTTGAATGATATATAATACTTTCATCCTTGTTCAATAAAAAATGTTAGTTAAGACCTTCCTCATTCTTTGCATTCCCTCATCTGCTACCTGGAAACTGAGAATTTAGCAGAGAACTTTAACCAAGGCTGTAGGGGAATGGTGGAGCCTTAAGATGAAGGAAGTCTAAATCCCTAAATGGTGATGTGGAAGGCATTGTCAGCCAGAAAGATACACATTGGGATTTTATGTGATAAACCTCTAATTTTTTCAAATTTTAGCTGCTAAAATTACCATCTTAACTTTACATTAGTGTTTAAAGAAAGGTGTTTCACTATCTGCAGCTAATGGAGCCACTTTGAAAATTCATGTTGAGAGTCCCACTCACATCTGATCTGTCTCATTTACCATTATGGTTCATTGTGTGTTGTCAGTGCTTCTGTCAATATGCAGGAGACACTCCATCAAGTGTGGTTGTGTGATCTTGGTGGAAAGTATATATTTGGATGTAATTATCACCAGCTGAAGATTCTATTACTATTCTCTGGTCAAAATTTTCAAAGATCATCCTCAAAAAAGTTTGAATATGTTTTAAGCAATGGCAGCCTTGTACAAGTAAGTTCATGCATACCTGGCAAGAAGTTTAGTGTATTTGCTAAATAATCTTGTTTTATATAAACATGTTATATTTATTGGATATACACTGCATAAAGAGTTTTGTATTTTATGAACCTAACCTAATTACCTATTTGTGAATAATTTGAGCATAGACACATTTTGAGCATAGAAACATAAAACCTTTTACAAAAATAAATGTGGAAGATAGAATAACAGTAAGGCCTAAATTCAAATTCTTTTTTCACCATGATTTTATATTAACACTTTATTAAAGTGAAATATAGAGCTGTTCTATTTGAGGTTCTTCCAAAATATCTGCTTTGATACAGGGGTCCAGAATATAAGCCAGGCAATTTTTAGTTTTTGTCTATTTTATAAGGGTTGGTAAGTAATACCCACCAGTTCAACAAAGTTTCTTGAATAAACTGGGCCCTGCACTACATACCTGTAATCCCAGTGACTTGGGAGGCTAAGATGGAAGGATTCCAAGTTTGAGGCCAGCATGGACAATTTTATGAGACCCTGCCTTAAAACAAAAAATAAAAAGGGGTAGGTATGTAGCTCAGTGGTAGAGCCACCCTTGGGTTCAGTTCTCAGTATGGGGTAGGGGAGAGCTTTTTGAGTAGATTACCAGGTGTTAGAGAAACAAAATATGACAAAAATCTTGCTTTTAAGGGGTCCTCCCTCTGGTAGATAAACTTGAATTAATCATTTAAGTGCACAGAAAACAGGTTTTGGGATATTAGTTTTTCTTTTCCTTTTTTCTCTCATCCTTAAGTGAAACTAAAATACCTAAAATATAAGTGAAAAGAGAGGATAAAATATAGGTGAAAAGAGAACGATGGACATCTCCATGAAAAATAACTATTATTTATGTGCTCTGAACACATCATTATTATTATTATTATTAGTAGTAGTACTGGGGCTTGAGCCCAAGGACATTTTAACTCTGAGCAATACCCCAACCCCTTTTTATTTTTTATTTTGAAGCAGCATCTTGCTAAATTGCTAAGGTTCTAAGTTGATGAGGCTGGCTTTGAACCTGTGATCCTCCTGTCTAAGCCTCCCAAGTACTGTGATTACAGGCATACGCCACCATGCCAAGCTGAACACGTTATTGTTCAGTTCTTGTCCCATCTCAACACTGTGTAGAAAGGATTAAAAAAGTATTCGGAGGTGAAGAGGGAGAAAAAGGTGAGAAAATCAATTTTGGTATGATCTTATTTCCTTCTCACATCAAAATGAGTATCCAGTACATCTGGAGGTATTGTTGAGTTTTTTTTATTCCCAGTACACTAGCTCTTCTAGGTATTTTTAATGATTGAAGCTCTATACAAAACTATAATATGAGATTAATTCATTCATTTTTGGGTGGCACTGAGGTCGAACAATGCTCTTTTGTTACTTAAGAAGAAACATTTAACATAGATGTTAACAGTAAACTCTTGGACTTTGTGTTGTTAGTCCATTTTCATCTCCTGGACAATACCATTTTGATTGAAACACTATTGAATCAATGATATCAATAAACTATTCTTGAATAAGATTGTAATGGCCAGTTTTATGGCTAATCTAGAGGAATAAAGGATGATGCTGTTCTGAAATATTTCATGACACTTTGCCGCACACTTAATCATGCTGTCAGTAGACTTACTTTATTTCTTCTTAAGTTGCTCTCAGTCCTTGGCAATGCTTCCTGGCAGTCTCTTATGCACAATATTTGTAGAATTGTTGGGGTGGAAGGTGTTCTGTATATGCAAACACCGACTGATGTTTTACCATGCTCTGTTTTACTCTTGGCCTTTACAAAAGTGTCATTTGTGTAAGACATTTTCCTTCAGGATGTTTCCTGCAGCTTTTGGCTATTCGAACTTTAATGAAGCATTCAATTTTGGATAAACTACTGCTTCACAGCTACATATTTGATTCTTTGGTGTCAATATTTATGAAAGTGAATGCTAAAATAAACATCTGTGTTTCCTTATTTCTGAAACCTTCATTCTGTTAAGCCTATTTATTCTGGGTTTACTCTAGAGAAATGTAGTCAGTTGTGTTTTTCCCAGTCAACAACATGTTCACCTTTGCTGGATCTAGGGATCAATGTGGGGAAAATACAGCTTGTAGGCTAGATACATTTACTAGATTATTTTGCATTAAGCAAATTAATGAATCCAGACAGATTTCAGTCCAGATTTCTGTTTATCATTTGCCTGGCACCAGTAGATTAACTTAACTGGCAATCATATCTTACTGAGGTTAAGCAATTACTCTTCCTAAGCCTTCCCTCTTAATCTCTTCTACATTTAACTGTGTATTTAATGGCTCACCCTATTATTAGACTGTGATGAGCTAATATCTCGTTATTATTACATAAGCAGAGTATTTAAATGCTCAAATCTGATCTGGGCATGGTGGCACATGCCTGTAATCCCAGCACTTGGGAGGTTGAGACAGGAGTATTGCAGGTTTGAGGACAGCCTCAGCAATGTAGCAAGACTGTCAGCAACCTAGCAAGACCTGGTTTCAAAATTAAAAAAATAGGGCTGGTGGTATAGTGTGGAGATAGAATGCCCCTGGGTTCAATCCCCAGTACTGCCAAAAAAGAAAGCTCCAATCTTCATTTATAAATTATATGTTGTTAAAATACATTTGGATTTATAATTTTACAGATTTTTAATTAGATATCATGAGAAGAGTTATTCACTTATCTAGTGACTGATATTTATTGTGTCATATTAAGTAATTTTTTATTCAAATAGGAGATAGAGTTGCTAATTTTCCAAGGAAGACTGTCACTTTTCATATTGTGTTCCAGAATAACAGAAACTATAGTCTTTACAGTTACCTAAATATCTTTTTACATGGCATAATCTGATTATCTTTCTGTAAATATTCTATGACATTAGTAGTCATAATCAGTTCTTTCTTGGCCTTGAAAATAATTTAGAGACGCGTTTGTTCTTCATTTACACGTCCAGTAGATGGTGGGGTGGGCACCTGGGTATTCCCTTTGTTTCTGCAGAGGCCATTCTAGGTTTTTCCCATTTCAAAGAGAAAGGCTTCTTCAGTGTTTTATTCTGTGTTCTCCTTTCCACCTGGTCCCCTCTCCAAGTTCCTCAGTCCTCAGTCCCACCATTTCTGTGTCCTACTTTTCTCCTTAAAGGGATTCTTCTTCCTTGATCCCTTCCTCGTTCTTGCTATTGACTTCCGTAGCATGTACTTTGGAATGTTCTGTGATTGTCAGCTTTGGAGGGAGAAAATAAGTATACTTTCTATTAATGGAGTGAATATGGATGCTCCAATATCAGTTAGTTTCTCCTGTACATTGGTTAGGAACTGATTTTTTTTTTAACTAGGTTACCCAGGAAGAAAATATATCTATGCATCTCTCCAAGACTCCCAACACAATGAAAATGTTGTATCAAACATGAGAATTATATAGAGATAGATACTTAGAAAGAGATATACATACATTTATATTTGTATCTTGATTCTATAAGAAATTTGATATCTCACACTTATTTTAGATATTTTGGAAATTTATCATATTAAATTCAAATGTGCCAAGAAGACTACATTTTTACTGTCCTTCTGTGGTCACTTATTCAGTATTTGCCTTAGAGATACTGAGCGTGCGGATGCTCTTTTCTCCTCTCAGAGGTACACCAGTCCTTATGGTCTTTCCAAGGTTTTGGTTGAAGTGCCTTCTCTGATAATCCTTGAATCCTTGCTACTTTGTATAGCAAGAACATAAGTGTAGTTTTTAATCTGTGGCCTTTATGTTTGATGTGAGATGCTCTGGAACATTTTCACTAAATATGTATTTTATTTCAATATACAGTTTCAAGTTATATTTTATTTTGGGAGAACTTCTTAAATTATATGTATTTTCTTGTTGCTTTGGTCATCTTTTTTAAAGGGTCTCCTATTATACATATGTTACATATGTTAGACCCTCTCTGTTTGTTACATATCATTTTTCCTGAAACATTTTTACTACTCTAAGTTGCTTTACTTTCCATTTTCTATTTCTATTAAGGCATTATTCACTGTGTTTATTCATTCCTTTGTTTCTTGTAATTTAGTCTTCCTGAAATAAGTCTTTTTATGTTTTTAATCTTTCCAGAGTATGGTCACCTCTTTCTTCATATCTTCCTTGCCCCTAAACATATCATCTCTGATTTTTTTCTAGTCCTGAGATTTCTCATTTCTCATTATTTCTATCATTTAAGAATTTTTTGTTTTTGTTTTTTGGTGTGTGTGTGTGGGGGGGTTCCTGGGGATTGAACCCAGGGGCATTCTACCTCCAAGCTACACCCCCAGCCCTTTTTTTAGTTTTTGCTTGAAAATAGGGTCTCACTAGGTTACTGGGTGTCTTTCTATGTTGCTGAGGCTGTCCTTGAAACTATGATCCTCCTGTCTCAGCCTCCACAGTACTGGGAGTATAGGTGTGCAGCATTACACCTGGCTTAAAAAAGTGTTTTTTGCTTCTTTTGAAATACTATGTTACAGACTTTATCTTATATGAACATGTTTCTCTGGCATGCTTTCATAATTCATAGGGACATCTTTTTTTTTTTTTTGCGGTACCGGGGATTGAACACAGAGGCATTCTACCTCCGCGCTACGTCTTCGGCCCTATTTTTTATACTTTATTTTGAAACTGGGTCTCACTAAGTTGCGGAGGGCCTCACTAAGGGGAGAGAGAGAGAGAGAGAGAGAGAGAGCAAGAGAGCTGAGGCTGGCCGCGTACCTGGATCCTCCCGTCTCTGCCTCCCAAAGTACTGGGATTACAAGCGTGTGCCACCACGCCTGGCTCCATAGGGACATCTTTTATTCATTATGTCCTTTTTCCCCTTAAGATATAATTTTATGTGGGACTAATCTGCTCTTTTGTTGCTCATTTTTTAGGTGAAATGAATTTTCCTGTACTTTTAAGAAGTGGGGGTCTTTTAGGATAGTGTTTCTCAAGGCGCTAGTGTGTTTGTAAAGTGACTTTAAAAATTCTCTTGCTTCTGTGGTTACCCTCCTTGGCTCCCTTCCCCAACTTTTTTCTCAATCTTCTCTTTCCATTGTTTCCATTGTCCTTGTTCTGCTCAATTTGGATTCAACTCCGGTAATTTCTCCTTACCTTTGGATTCCACGTTCAAAGCACTTTTGTGTGTTAGGTTTGGGAGTAGCTATATTGCTTCAATATCTCAGACTCTATTGAGTTGGCTTCCTGTTGCCTTCACTTACAAATTGGATCCTGTGGAACCCCCTCCCAGTTTTCGCTGCCATGCTCAGATTGACCCTTTACATTGACCTATTAGTAATTCATGTCTTCTTTCTTTTCTTGAAACTAGGGATTGCATCCAGGGGCCTTCTACCTCTGACCTACACCCCCAGCCCTTTTACTTTTTTTATTTTGAAACAGGATTTCACTAAATTGCCGAGGGTCTCTCTAATTTGCTGAGGCTGGCCTCAAGTCCACGATCCTCCCATCCTCCTGTCTCAGCCTCCCAAGTACTGGGATTATAGGTGTGTACTACCACACCCAGCTGGTAATTTGTGTCTTTTTATTTTGAGGATCATCAGAAGGCCAGATGCTTTCCTTCTGCCTTTCATACAGATGCTACTGATATGGTTCAAAGTTTTTTGATACTTTATCTTGACTTATATTTAAGCCTTTTGTTGGGCTGTTTTCTGACATTGTTATGTTATAGATATTGTCCTTGAGTGTTTGGTTTGGCTATCTTTACTGCTCTATTTTTAAACTGTATTCTGCTATCATCTTCATACTTTTGGAATACTTTGATAAAATTGTTATATAAGGATCTATCTTTAATATTGACTTATTATCCTACTTAATGGACAGAAAATGCTACGTATACTGGAAACCTTCTCTAATGTTGAAATAGTAATACACAGGTTAGTGTTAGGAAGCGAAACTGCTACCTGGACAAATATGAGGAGAAAGAGGGTTGTGGAGCGGGAAACAGGAGGAGAAAGGGACAGAATCTTTTTCTCTTAACAATCCTAAATAAAAGTGGCTGAAAAATTTTAGTTGTATTCTTTACTAAAAGAGTAAATTCTTTTTCTATTTGCTACTTTCTTCCTTTATCTTCATTAAATAAAAGGCAAACTTTGAGGGAAAATGCCTTTTGTATACATTATGATCTGGGTGAAATTATTCCCTACTTTAAATATCAAGGAGTTTGACCAGTAATATTATTTATAATACTATTGTTCAACGTATAACCCATTCTATGCCCTTTATTATAGCTGTTCCTTTATTTTAATTGTTTTTTAAAACTAGGATGGAATAGTCTCATTTGATCAAAAATTTTCCAAGCTCTGCTTGCTTAAGGAAGTTAAGCACTTGAAAACAAAATTTTGTGAAATGTTCAGTCTTCTGATTAAGAAATATTTACATTCCCTTTGTTAGCAATATGACTTTCCACTTTTGGGTCCATTTTGTTGTTGTTGTTGTTGCTAATACTTTGTGATTATTTCTTTAATATTGGAGCAATTAGTGGGTTTTAGGTGTTTGGAATTTCCAGTAATAGTTCATTGTGAATTCATAAAGCTGATGAACCTCCTACTAATTACTCATTTGCCAGAGTTCCTTTAAGGACTGTCATTCCACCAGTAGAAAAAAAAAATGAACTTAGCCAGGCGTGGTAGCACAAGCTTGTAATTCCAGTACTTGGGAGGCTGAGACCCAAGGATCCGGGTTCATGGCCAGCCTCAGCTACTTAGTGAGGCCCTCCGCAACTTAGTGAGACTCTGTTTCAAAATAAAGAATAAAAACTAGGGCTGGGGGTATAGCTCAGAGGAAGAATTCCCCTGGGTTCAATCCCTGGTACCGCAAAAAAAAAAAAATGAACTTAAAATTTTTTTTTCACTGTCTCATCTGTCATATATGTAATTTTTTTGGTGGATGTATTCCAAATATCAGAGTTTTATTTAAATTTGTTGTTTATTCTTTCAGAGTTTCTTACCAGGCTTCTCATGGCCATCTTAGTGAAGTTTCTTTACAGCCTTGCTACAGAAGGATACTTTTGGATTTTCTTAAAAATCAACTGAAGGCCTCCCTCCAGGTGCCTTATTTCAATTTGTATGTCATCTGACACAAGTTTAATTGGGTGAGCTGCAACCTAGAGAATCAGACCTCAATGGCTGATTTGACTACATTTCTTTCTCTTGATGGACCTCAAGTTATGCTTGTGTCGGGCCTCATTTGGTCAGAAGTATGTTTGTGTGTCTTGTCAGCTTCTTGATGGGGTCTTTTCCAGATTCTTGCAGGGTAGCCGTATGGTCATTTCTGCATGTTTTCTAGATGACTTATGGGGCAGGATTCCAGGTCTGGTTGATTAGCACTGAAAGAGATTTAGTTTTTTCCCTGTGTTTTTTTTTTCTTTTTTTCAAATAGCATATTCAAATCTAGTGTCTTTGTTGTCTCTTATCTGAAGTTCATTTGAATTTGGTGATTTTATTGTAGTGGCTGCTGTAGTTTGACTATGGCTTGTCCCCACCAAAAGCTCATGGCTTCATTTCTCCCTGTGGCCATGTCGGGAGGTGGGGCCTAGTGGAAAGTGTTGGGATCATGAGGGCTCTGTTTCTCATGATCAGATTAATGCTTTCTCACCAGAGTGAGGGAGTGAGTTTTGTTCTTGTATAACTAAATTAGTTATCAGAGTGGGCTGTTCTAAAGCTGAGTTACCCTTTTGCTGCTTCTGCATGTGCCTGATTGCTCCTCTGCAGTCAGACCTTGAGCACATGCTGGCTCTAGGTTCTTGGACTTCCCAGCCTTCGGAACAGTAAGCCAAAATGAACCTCATTATAAATCATCCAGTGTCCAGCATTCTAGTATAACAACAGAAATGGACTAAACCAGTGGCCCACGTATTTTGGCTAACTTTTCATCATTTTATGTGCCAAGGAAGAAAGACCAATAAAGGCTGATGGTGAAGTGCCTAGAATATGCTGACTTTGGAAAACTAAATCTACTAGTCTTACGGTCTTGGATATAGAATGTCCCCTGGAAAAGCTCATGTATTGATGTTCAGAGGTGAAATAATTGAGTTACGAGGGATCGCATCAACGGATAAGTCCATTGATGAATTGATGGATTATTTGGGTGATAATGTAGGCAGTTAGGTATGGCTGGAGGAGGGTCACTGGAGGTGTGGCCTTTGGGATTGTATATGTCCCTTGCTCCCTGCCCTCTGCTCTTTCTTGCTGCTTCCCATGGCCATGCCCTGAGTTCCCAGATGTGACCTGGTCTAACAAGGACTGAAACCTCCAGAACTGTGAGCAAATCTTCCTTTCTCTAAATTGTGGTTGTCAGGTATATTAGGTCACAACAGTGAGAATACTGACTATTTTGAAATGAGTAGTAATTGTATTAAATGATCACTACTATTAATATCACACATTCGATTAGGTAGAGGGACATACCAGTTTCCTTTCCACATTTCTTATTCTCTATTATCCAGTTCTTTTTTTAAATTTATTTTGAAAATCATTCTCTATAACGTGAGGCATGGAGAAAATTACTCAATGTTGTTAGTGATAATAAATTTAAAGCTATTGCTTTCAAGATAATAGCTCTCATTTCAGAAATACTAGAGTAAACGTATTAACAAAATAGAGCTTTAGCAAATTTATGCTTATCCTCAGTTAACCAGTGGCAAGAAAATTCTCCACTCGTATTTATTTATGGCTGTTCTTGATCTCAGCTAGATTAAAAACTGTATCATATCAGGATATTTTGAAGTTGGAGAAAAGCAATTTAATGACTTATATGCAGTCTAAGTAAATTTGCTATTTTGATTTTGATCAAGAGTGAATTAATAAATTAAGTTACACATAAAAACCATTGACTGTTAAACATAAAAATTGTTTTGTAAACTAGGAACAGGATATTGTAATATTTTTAGATTCAGGCTTAAACTCTTTAATAAAATTAAATTATTAAGATCTAAATTTTACTTTGCTTATATATTAAACCATCTTTGATTTAATTTTGCTCTGACACTTTCATAAGAGAACCTACTTAATATATTTTTTCAGATTGCCTTATATTTTTCAGGAAGTAACTTTTATTATAGTTAACTTTTACTTGCATGCAATATGCTCTATTTGAGTTGGTGGGTCTTTTTCAAAAGAAGCTATACTGAACTTTGGTATCTTTCCAGGGTTCTTCAGCATTCTACCTTAAAGTGCTCAGTATTTAGGTTTGAAGGTTCTTATTGCCATGGTTAACACTTAGCTAGAGAATAACCTTTTGCAGGAGTTGGCTGGATGTTTAAATTTTTTAGATCTAGAAGTTTAGCTGCTAATTGCAAATTTCAAAGAATTGGTTTACTTTTTTGCAGTATATTTTCTTGAGTATGTGGTCAAACTTTCAAAGCCTCTAAACGGAATGGGTTATTGTCAAAAAAGGATTTTAAATTTGAGCATCTAGATCCTAAAGATCTAGTACCAACCATCCAGACATTGTTTTTTAAGCTTTTTTAGTAGTATTCAAGTCACCTGAGATGCTTATTAAAGATTTACACTTTCTTGGTCCCACTGCCAGAGTCTCAGATCACTGATGAGAAATTGGGCCTAGAAATCAACATTTTAAACAAATGTCTCATGCTTTGAGAAACATTGCTGTAAGATGTCAGTGGTTTCCAAACTTGACGCATCTGGTCTGGTCTGCTGTAAATAATTGTTAATTCTTGCTTCTGCCATATAACTACTTAATCAGAATCTTTGTATTGGAGGCCCAGTAACTTGCATTTTTAGTAAGATGCCTAGTAATCATTTTACAGAAAACTGCATCTCAGGATCCCATCCTTGAGATCATTGCATAGTCCACCTCTGAATTGTCTGAGGGCTTTGTGTCTTTGTGTTCTAGGATCTAATTTCTGAGTGAAATATTAGACAGCTGTTTCTGTTACTTCTCAGACATGCCCTGATGTTGACATTGTAGGGCTTAAAAAACATTGCTTATTTCTAAAAATGTTTTTTAACATTTTTCTTATCAATACTAGGTAATTTGCACACACATACATATACATATATGTATATATTATGGGACTTACTAGCTCTTCATATTGAACATTAGCAAAGTTAGCTTATAGACATGATTGTTTTGACTATATTGACTATCATGGTATAAAAAGTTTTCACACACTTAAGAGCTTAAATTCAAGACAAAATGTCTCTATGTATTTTTGTACTGTTGACTAGTATTATTAGTGCAATACTTTTTATAAAAAAGCTAGTTATTAATATGACTTCTGTGTACTAAAGAACTAGAGAAATTGATAGAAATACTTAGTTATCTTAAGCATTCTGCTGAACTATATAGCTTTCCATGGCTAGGATTCTTGTGATCAGTGATAGTTTTTTAATAAAGTACAAAGCAATTCTTGTCAATGCTGTTATGACAGCTAAGTTTCATGCAGTTAGTCATTGTACAGTAGTTGAAGGAACAACATCTTCTTTTCAAAGGTTTAAATAGTTATTTAAATTTTCTTTGGGTGTAGATATACTTTGCATATGTAATCAATGTAAATGGAAAGCTTTGGGTAATTGAGAGCTAAACAACAGAGAACTGACAAATTTTATTTCCTTATACACACTGAACGTAGGATAATAAGGTTGTGGTGTGTTAAAGTCCAGGAAAAGAATGTGAGTGAGAGAATGAGAGTACAGTAAGTACAGCACTCACATTATGGCACTCAAAAATATTGCATCCCCTTTACCACTTAGTAAGTTTAGTTTGGAGGGTGTGGTGGCTTGTACCTTATTACTCTATAGCTAAAGTTCTCAAAGTTTCTAACGTTCTCTACCTCTCCCTCTCTGGAAATTCCACTTAACTTTATTAATTTTCCTCTGGAGATTATCTTCTTAAAATGTCATATTTTCAAGCTCACTAATCAATATTTGAAAATTGCACTAAAATAAAAATTATTGGGAGAAAATTAATTAATTTGACATACATTAGACTGGCAGTTAGATTTTTAAGTATTTTTTGTCTGTTAGAACACTGGTTTGCTATTCAGATTTGGAGTTACTCAGCCTGGTTTCTTCTTTTTAGCCTATTTTACAATTGCTACTTTAACATAGACTTTCCCATTGGCTGCTAAAGACCAAGAATTATTTTGTATAATCCTCAGTAGGTGCCCCAGAAGAGCCTCAGGCCTACTTCCTGCTGCTGCCATGGGGCTTTCTATTCAGGGAGAGAGGGGAGGGAAAGTACAGCCAGTAAATGGCTGTAATGGAGAGACCCCCTTAGAGACCTACTATGAACAGTCATTTTCTGGTACTAACATTCATGGTAGTACTGGAATTTGGAAAAGGGTCATCCACTGTTTTATAATTGTTGTGATTCTTTAAATTGTCATGTTTATTGCTGAATTTATGTAGTTATTCTGTGTTTTATCCTCAAATATTTAAGGGGGCATTGTTAGCAACAGGCATGGCTAAACAGCTATTCCTTGAGAGTTTCCCTTGGTATATTTGTAGAGCATCATTCTTGCGACCTGCAGCCTCACTTTTTAATTTCCTTTTCTTTTCTTTTCTTGTTCTCTCCTTCTTGCCTCCTGCCTGCCTCTATTCCTTGGTTGCCTTCCTATCCTTTGATGTGCTTATGTCATACATATATTGCTCTATATTTTAGTTGAATTACATGTACATATCACAATCCTCTCCCCTCCCCAAGCCAGAATGTAAACTCCTTGAGGATAGAAGAGTCTGAAATTTATTTTGTAATATCACCTTGGTACATGGAATAGTGTTTCCAAATAGTAGACATCCAGCAAGTTTTGTTTGCCTGGTCCCACCACTTACAAAGGCTTAAGTAATAATTTGTATTTTTTTTGTTGATTTTATTTCATTCTTTACATGTATATGACTGAACATTTCTTTTGTCAATTTTATAAAGTAACCCAAAGATTGTTTTACTATACTAATATATGTTTCTGGTTGATAAGGTATCTTTTTATTTGACCTACTTGAATTAAGGTAATTTTGTACTGATTAGTAGAGAAATTATGTGTTTACTCAACTGAAAAGATAGGTATATACTATAATCAAATCTGTAATAATGAAATAAATAATTTACTCTGTTGAAGGTATAAATATTGAATTTCTTTATTGTGCTAAAATGTAAAGCCTGAAATAGTGGTAAATAATGCTACAAACCAAATAAAAAAAATTGATGGCATCTAGGTTTAAATGTTGAAGCAGTCAAAAACTAACTCATTGGCATTATTGTTTGGATAATAGGAAGAAGTCAGTATGTTGAAACAAAATTGCAGTTTATGATAAATCTTTTGATAAATCTAAGGTGCTAGAGGTATTTGATAAATGGGGTTATTATGGATAATTATATCTTGGAGGAGTACTATCATTGTCAGTTTTTAAAGAGATTCAGAATTTTTACTCTTTAAATAATTTACATGGAAATATCTAAGTACACCATGTCTTTGAAATTTTCCTGGCATAATGGTGAGAATTTTTCTTTTAAAGTGTGTTTGAAGACGGGCATGGTGGCGCACGCTTGTAATCCCAGTACTTGGGAGGCTGAGACAGGAGGATTGCAGGTTCGCGGCCAGCCTCAACTACTTAGTGAGGCCCTCCGCAACTTAGTGAGACCCTGTTTCAAAATAAAGAATAAAAAATAGGGCTGGGGGTGTAGCTCGGAGGTAGAATGCCCCTGGGTTCAATTCCCAGTACAGCAAAAATAAATAAATAAATAAATAAATAAATAAATAAATAAAGGGTGTTTGAAATATAGCCTTTCAGGTACAGTCATGTGTTGCTTAAGAACAAGGACACATTCTAAGAAATACATCATTAAATGATTAGGCAATTTCATTCTGTGTGAACATCATAGAGTATCCTTAGATAAAGTTAGATGTTACAGGTTAATCATTTGACATGGCCTCTTGGTGCAATCAAGAGACAAGGTAAACAGGAGATGTATAAGGCTGCTGACGTGACATGGCATACTATTTTATAGTGACCTCTAAAGTAGTGATAAAAGCGTAGTATAGTAAATACATAAACCAGTAAGAGTAGTTTATAATCATTATCAAGCATATATAGTTACATAATTATATTGTTGTACTTTCATTTGACTAGCTGTGCAATAGGTTTGTTTATGCCAGCATCACTGTACACATGTGTGTACATTGCACTATGTTAGGATGGCTAGGAAGTCACTAGGCAATAGGAACTTTTCAGCTTTATTATAATCTTATGAAACCACCATCATATATGCAGTCCATCGTTGACTGAAAGGTTATGTGACTGATAGAGTGAATTTTGTAACAAGATGTGGATACTATGCTATCCTAACTTATTTTTTCTTGTTTAGTTTTTTTCCTATTAGTAATGATATGTGGATGCTGTGTACACATTCTTACACAAGGATTGGGATTATAGTCACAGAATTAGACAAAGCTAACTGGCCAATCTATAGATTGAATTTAGTCCTCACTTTCAGATGTCTTATCCTAGAAGTCTTCACATTGAAGTGAGTAAGGACATCCATTGAGGTCCCTGAAGCAAACAGAATTTCCCTATTTTTGTTATTTCATACATATAAATTTCTATTTTATCTGTTCTATGATACACATACTATATTAGTAATATCATACATATCCAGTTTATAAATAAATAGCTACATATGATGCTGCCTGCCTATATATTTGCCAATAGGAATATTTAGTCAAAATAACTTAAAGACCATAGTTCTAACAATGTAGGTAGCTAATCATAGAGAGTGATCACTAAGGGGAAAACACGTGATCTTTTTAAAATGATAGATAAAGGTCAAGAGATTTAAAATACAGTAGAATAATACAGTAGAAGAAAAAGTAGTAAATATAGATTAGAATATTATACCTTTTCGGTATGTAGGGTCTGAAATTATGCTCTGGTGAGGGAGAGACAAACTTAGGGCACCATGAAAACAGGGGAGTGAGTGTATCTGAAACAGAGAGGGAGGGACAGGTATTGGGAAGCTTTCACAGAAGCAGTGTGACATCTGAGATGGTCTTGAAGATCAATAAGAGTTTGTCAAGTGAACAAAAAAGGAAAGAGTTCCAAGCTCAGGAAATAGAAGGGACATAAACAGAGTGTATGTACATCTTACTTTTGGAAAAATATAAGTCATTCATCTGACAGTATGAACTTATGGAGGAGTAGCAAGATATCAAGCCTTGAGACATATGGGAACCAAATTGTTTTTTATATGCTTTTATTGGTACATTATAGTCTCACATCATAATGTAAATCATGTTGACAGTGACATACATGCACACAGCACTTGGTGCCCCCCCAGCTGCCTCCCATCTCCCCCCTTCTCCATACAGAGTACTGAGATTGACATTGGTATTTTCACATAGGTACACATAGTCGATGGCAGTATTTCCATTAATGAACCTCAGTCTTTCCCCTCCCCTTCCCTTAGACCACCTCCCTGGCTCCACTGAGGTTTCCCTTTCATTATCTGGAGTCCCTCTGGTATCCCAATCACTCCCTAGCTTCTGCATATTAGAGAAAACATATGACTCTTCACTTTCTGTGACTGGTTTATCTCACTTAACATAATGTTCTCCAGGTCCTTCCATTTTCTTGCAAATGACATAATTTTGTTCTTCTTTATTGCTGAGTAGAATTCCATTGTGTGGATATCCTATAATTTTGTAATCCATTCATCTGTTGATGGACACCTAGGTTGGTTCCATAATTTGGCTATTGTGAATCGTGGTGCTATGAACATGGTTATGCAAAATTACTATAGTTCTCTGATTTCAACCCCTTTGGACAGATACCCAGGAGTGGTATAGCTGGATCCTGTGGTGAATCCATTCCCAGTTTTCTGAGGAATCTCCACACTGATCTCCATAGCTGCTGAACTAATTTGCAATCCCACCAAAAGTGTAGAAGAGTTTCAATTTCCCCACATCCTCACCAACAGTTATTGTTTTTTGACTTCTTGATGATTGCCATTCTGATTGGGGTTAGATGGAATCTCGATGTAGTTTTTAAAGTCTTTTATGTCATGTTAAAGAATATGAGTTTTAAATTAAAGACAATAACCACAAAAAAAAAGAATTCTTAGTAGGGGTGGAGGAAGGCACTATAAGATTTAGTTGAAATGGATGCAGAGATAACAATTAGGAAACTGGCAGTTCATAACATATGGTGGAGTCTTAATTAAAGTAATGGCAGTAGAGATTTTATTACAGGTCTCTAAAATGGGTGGGCTTCAGAGGGTATGTGGAAGCCCTGAAAGTACATGCAAGATTTCTCATATAAAATATATTTTCCAGAGCCGGGCGTGGTGGCGCACGCTTGTAATCCCAGTACTTTGGGAGGCGGAGACCCGAGGATCCGGTTCACGGCCAGCCTCGGCGCCCGCGCACACGCTCTCTCTCTCTCCTCTCTCTCTTCTCTCTCTCTCTCTCTACCTAGTGAAGCCCTCCGCAACTTCGTGAGACCCGGTTTCAAAATAAAGTATAAAAAATAGGGCCGGGGGTGTAGCGCGGAGGTAGAACGCCCCTGGGTTCAATCCCCGGTACCGCAAAAAAAAATAAAATAAAATATATTTTCCAGCCGGGCGAGGTGGCGCAGGTTTGTAATCCCAGTACTTGGGAGGCTGAGACCCAAGGATCAGGGTTCACAGCTAGCCTCAGCTACTTAGTGAGGCCTCTGTAACTTAGACTCTTTTTCAAAATAAAGAAGAAAAAATACGGCTGGGGGTGTAGCCCATACGTAGAATGCCCCTGGGTTCAATCCCCAATACTGCAAAAAAAAAAAAATATATATATATATATATGTATGTATGTATGTGTGTGTGTATATATATAAAGTATAAATATATATTAGTATATATGTTATATATACATATATAACATACTTTTTTTTCCTTTTGAGAGGATCTATAAATTTCATCATCAGATCATACAGTAGGGTTATTAGGGTATGTGTGAGTGTGTGTGTGGGGGGGGATCGATTGAATGATATTTAAAAACTGAAGTTTAAACAATTTTAAAATTTACTCTAACCTATTTTTTTTTTCACTTTTTATAGTGGACAGGCCAAAATCTCAGCAAGTTCGAACCTCTAGTACAATAAGGCGAACCTCCTCTTTAGATACGATTACAGGACCTTACCTCACAGGACAGTGGCCACGGGATCCTCATGTTCACTACCCTTCATGCATGAAAGATAAAGCTACCCAGGTAAAATAAGCACATCAAAATCAGCTTTATTACCTTTCAATTCTTCTGTTTTGATCACACTAAAGAAAACAGAATTTAATCAGATTTTTCTGAATTTGAAATGTATCCAATCAAAAAAGAAATCCAAGACTTTAAATAAACTATAGTACTTTTATGTCATCTGGATTTTAGAGGTTTTTGAATTAACATTTCATAATAACATATCAGTATATCTTACATGGTTTTAGAGATGTATGTTGTAATTTTAAGAATTGCTTTCCACTAGAAATTAAAATAATAACTAGTAGCCATATTAGAAAATGTTAAGTATTTTTGGAGGAAAGTTTACACAGTTCTTGAAAATAATTTAGAAAGTATTAACATATGGGTAACGAAGTTTATGTGGAAGGGTTTTTGTTTTTTCCTGTCTAAAGTCAAGACTAAAAACTTAGAGAAATAGAAAACTTATTGTTTGTCACACTTTCCCTATTTGTAGAAGACTCTTTACGCTTTTGATTTGAAAAACTTCCTCTTATGTCAGAAAAAGAAATCTAAAAACATCTTTGTTCTTTATTATCTGAGTTTTTGACCATATGTTCATTTGTATTTATTGACATTACAAAGAATATTAAAAATATAAGCGGTGGTCAATGAGCTTAAAGAACCTGCAGCATAGTTAGGAAGATAAGATGTCAATTTATAAAAATTGGTAATAAAAATAGTGTGTAAGTAGATATTGGATGAAAGAACGTGAGGGCATTCAAAAGGAGAACATTTTGGACTTTATAGGTTAAAAAAAAGGAGTAGGGTTTCATGTGCAAAGAAACAGGAAAAGAGAAAAGGAGAGTTTTGGATATTATCTATGAAAACCCTTCTTCATTTTTGTCATTTTCTCAGGCAAGATTGAAACCATGAAATTAGCTGCTCCTTTATCATCTATCGAATCATTTCTGCCTTTATAATGTTTTATGCTGCTAGTCTTTTGCTTTCCTTTTTCTCTTTAGTGAGGAAAAGGATAGGCTTTATATGACAAGCATTTGGGATTCTCCAGCAAGAATTAGCAAAATTTAAAGATGTGGGCCTACACATTTAGAGAGAGACCTAGGCATAGGTAATCGAGAATCATCTTTCTGAAGGAATTGGATTCACAAATGTGATAAAGTGTAGATAAAGAGGATAAAGAAAGTAAGTCAAGTGACCAAGAACTTAGTTTTTGGGAAGGCACACAAGACAGAGAACTAATTTATTCTTCTGGAAGCAACAAGAGGAAAAGAGGAGTTAACGTTTATTAACTATGTGCCATGTAGTGTTTGTTTTATAATCTGTTTCATTTAATTCTCACAAGAACATTGCAACATTACTCAGATGGGTAAACAGAAACTCAGGGAAGTTAAGTGACTTACCTGGGATCATAAAGTTAGAAAGTGTTGAAACAAGATTTCTAACAGGTTATTTTTATCTCACCTAGTACATTAACTGGCACCATACTAAAAATGGTAGCTATCTTTTTATGTTACAAAAATAAATAAAACGTTAGAAAATATTTTATTGAACATATGCTTCATGCTGACACCATCCAGAAACACCTTAAGAAAAATTCTGAGAAAAAAACAGAGAAGGCAAAAGGCTGGAAGAAAAACTGTCCAGTGTAATCTTACAAGCCAAAGGAGAAAACTGTTATCAGAAAGGAAAAGTTGTTGGTGGAATAAAATGCTAAAGAGAGGCTATGGAGAATAAAACTGATTTAGGGATTAAGGGCATAGAGGATGCAGTATTAATGATATGATGGAGTAAGAAGAGAGTAACATGGAGGTAGAGAAAAAGCATACCGATAGATTTGTTATGCATGCCTCTTTCTTTATCTGTGCAGTGGCACTAATGAAACCTACCTCATGATAGTGTGGCATAATTAAATCTGATATTTTAAAAATAAACATGTCAAATGCTATAAACACAGATTATCTACATTTGTCTCATTTGCAGGGTCTGTACCAAATATAAAGACCTCAATACCCTGTATAGGGTAGGGGGAAAATGGGGAGGGAGCCGGGAAAAAGTCCACCAAGTACTATGTGCATGTATGTCACTATCACTATGAACTGCATTATAATGTAAGACTAAAATGCACCAATGAAAGTATTAAAAAAGAAAAAATATAAAGACATATTACATGTGTATAAGTTAAATAAACTGTTTAATAAATAAAATATATTTTACCTCCTGCTTTGACAGATAAATCATATAGAGCTAAAAGGTCAAGTTCAAACCTAAGAATTCTTAGATTCTTCAGAGTTATGTGCCAGAATGTATCCCCGTGGGCAAAGTGCATCCCAACCCTCTGAGCCTAAACCCCATTCTCTTCCTCTGCCACACTCTATACTGTGTGTATGGTGTATGTGTATGTGGGGGGAGGTGCTGGGGGTTCAACTCAGGGGTATTCTACCTCCTAACTACACCTCCAGTCCTATCTTATTTTTATTTTGAAATAGGGTCTCACTGAGTTCCTGAGGGTCTTGCTAGGTTACTGAGGCTTGCCTCAAACCTGCAATACTTTTGTCTCAGCCTCCCAAGTACTGGAATTATAGGGATGTACCATCATGCCCAGCTCTTTTCTATACTTTGAGGTGGCTTTGTACATATGCTTGGACACCCTCCCACCAGTCCTCACAATCAAGTTCCATCCGTACCCACTCAGGAAGAGAGACCTAGGGAATAGGTCCTTGCAGATGTTGGAAGTCAGACTTCCTGTTGTTTAGGCAGAGAATTCCTGGTTCTTAAATAGATTGAGAACATACAACATCTACAGTGAGGCATTGGCTCATGGTGTGCTTGTCCTTTGGCCCCCAAGGTCTCTTCACCTCTTGGGGATGCCCTTCTTCTAGCCACTTAAATCTGCCCCCCCATCCACCACTTCCCCCTATGTTACTGGTTACTAGGCATTAAACCCAGGGGCTCTCTACCACTTAGTTGCATCCCCAGTCCTTTTTTTAAATTATTATATTTTATATTGAAACAGCATCTCCCTAAGTGGCTGAGGCTGGCTTTGAACTTAAAATTCTCTTGTCTCAGCCTCCCAGGTACTGGAATTACAGATGTGTGCCACTGTGCCTGGCTATATTTTAGTTTAGTTACTGTGATGCTGGGGATTGAACCCAATGTCTCATGCATACTAGACAAGCGCTGTACCACTGAGCTCTATCACCATCCCTATATCCCCCAAAATATTGAGGTCCAGGATGGGGGCTTGTATTGCCTGGGTCTGGGTGTAGGTAGTTCATTTGAGAAACCTGTCATTGAAAGGAAGGTAAAATATATGCCTTATTTTTCAGATGAGGAACCTGAGGCTTAGAAAACTTAAGTAATTTGTACATGGTTACATAGAGAGTTAAGTATAAAGATATTTGAACCCAGACTTGTGTTGATTCCGAAGCTTTTCCTTTTCTCTAGTTCTTCACTGACTCTCATTGCAGTCAGTAATGTATATAGTATTTAACCTGGTTCTTGCTGCACAAGCATAAGACATGTTTTTTGCCACCAAGTATCTATTAGTTTAATTGATTCAACAGACAAACATATGAAATGGGTTTATGGCCACATCCATTCCTCCTGGATTAAATCTCGAACTCTTGGGGAGGAAGTAGTTTTCATTTATTTGGTAGAGAGGTGATATATTCAGCTTGGTACAGATATTAACACCTGGGCTCTCTGCCTTTGGTGAAGGATATCTCCAGTATCTTCTTCCTTTCATATTTCTATTTCAACTACTTTAATTATTGAGGACTAGAGATAAAATTCTTTTTTTTTTTTTTTTGCGGTACCGGGGATTGAACGCAGGGGCATTCTACCTCCGCGCTACACCCCTGGCTCTATTTTTTTATACTTTATTTTGAAACCGGGTCTCACGAAGTTGCGGAGGGCCTCACTAAGTAGAGAAAGAGAGAGACAGCGAGAAGGAGAGAGAGCAAGATAGCTGAGGCTGGCCGCGAACCCGGATCCTCCGGTCTCCGCCTCCCAAAGTACTGGGATTACAAGCGTGCGCCACCACGCCCGGTTTAAAATTCTTAATATTAAGTAAAAATTGTATATATTTATGTGTACATGTGTTGATATATGTATATGTTGTGAAATGACTAAGTCAAGCTATTTAACATATACATTACCTTACGTGTGTGTGTGTGCTTGTGTGTGTGTGTAGAACACTTAAAATCTACTCTCAACAATCTTCAAATATAGTCATACATTGCTTAACAATGAGGACGTGTTCTGAGAGATGCATTGTTAAGTGATTCCATCATTGTGCAAATATCTTAAGAGTTCACTTACACAAACCTAGATGGTATAGGCCAATCTTTCAATGTAATGTCTTGATGTGGTGTATGTGCTACTGTTGACATAGCATGGCATACTGTTTTACAGTAAGCTTTTTTTTTACAAGTGAAAGTACACTTTAAAATAATGACAAGAGTATAATAAATATATAAATGAGTAGTCATTATCATTGTTAAGTATTATGTGCTGTATGTAATTACACGTACTATATTTTTATATAATTGACTGCATAGTAGGTTTGTTTTCATCAGCATCACCATAAACTCCTGAGTAATGTATTACTCTATCATGTTAAGAAGGCTCTGAGCCAGGTGTGGTAATCACAGTACTTAGGAGGCTGAGACAGGAGGATCAAAAGTTTGAGACCAGCCTCCACAACTTAGGGAGGCCCTCTGCAACTTAGTGAGACCCTGTTTAAAAATAAAAAATAGGGCTGGGGTATAACTCAGAGATAGAATGCCCCTGGGTTCAATCCCCAGTACCATACACAAAAGGAAGGCTCTGACTAGGTGATAGGAATTTTTTCAGTTACATTATAATCTTATGGTATCCCCATTGTATATGTGTTTTATCATTGACCAAAATGTTAGGTGATGCATGACTGTATGCAGTATGCCATTATTAACCCTAGTCATTATGATGTATAATAGATTCTTTGAGGTTCTTCCTCTTTATTAAATTTTGTGTCCTTTGGCATCTTTCTTCTAAATCCCTTCCCTCAACCTCTGGGAACTACAAACAATTTTACTCTATCTACAAGTTAAATATTGTATGTCTGGATAAGGATTTAGGTCACAGATATGAATACATTCATCAAATTTTATTCTAATGTACACTTGTGCATCTTACCATAACTCTTAAATTAAAAAATAGACTATAAATAAAAAACACTGAACTCTAAGATGTTTTAGAGTTGAACTGTACTGCTGTCTGCATCTTACTTTGAAATCAGATTGATGAATGGATAAATATGTGATGAAGCAAATATAGAAAAGTATCATATTGAGAATGTAAGTGTTGCCAGGGACCAAATCCAGGGTCTTGTACATGCTAGGCAAGGGCTCTACCACTGAGCCACACCCATAGTTTTTTAATTATTCTGTTTGAGATTCTTCTTAAAAAATGTTTTTTTTAAAGTTAGGACCCATGGAATTAACATACACAAGCTTTAGTTCCTTTTCTGTTAAGTGAAATTAATACCTGATTGGCACAGTCACACATTCATTCTTAGGATAAAAATATATGGCTTCACATTTTTTAAGGCTACTAAAGAAATGGATTGTTGCCCTCTTACTAAAATAATCTACTTAACTTACTGGACAGAAAAACTAAAAACCATTTGCACAATTTACTGTTACTTCATTACTTTACCTTTGGGATGGAACTCTTTTTTTTTGGTGGGGGAGATGCTGGGGATCGAATCCATGAGTATTCTACCACTGAGCTATATCCCCAGTCCTTTTTATGTTTCATGTTGAAACAGGATCCTGCTAAGTTACCTCATGCTATCCTTAAATCTTCGATCCTCTTGTCTCAGCTTCCCAAATACTGGGGTTACAGGTGTGCGCCATCACATCCAGCTAGTACAGCCTTTTTTAAACAAAAATTTATTATCCGTTCTTAAAATTTAGCTTGTCGTTAAGGTTACTATAATCATACAGTATATTTTCTCAGCTTTTTTCAGCATAGTAGGAAGTATAATCTCTGAACAAATTTTAAATTCTGTGTTTGAGTGTGTGTTTTTATAAAGTAGTCAAATGATAAAGTCTATATAGCAATAAACAAATTTCCCAGGTATGGTAGTGATTAGGACTGTTGACAAATGTTGGCAATGTTGGCATTCTCTCTTTGACACATGGTAGGATTATACTTCTCTGTGCACTTGAAGTGAAGTGTGGCCATGAGGGCCACATGAGGGAAGAAGCTATAAAGTGTTGGTGCATCCCCTCTGTCAAAGGAAAGTAACAGTGTTCACTCCTACTGTTAGGTACGTCTGAGTGACAGTGACAACTACAGCCATCTTACTGACCCATTCATATGATGAGTGGAAAATTAACCTTTATAGTTTTAAGCCATTGGGATTTGTAGGTTGAGTGGTTAGTGTCATATAATCTAGCCTCTACTGACTAATATTCATTGTATAATTCTTGTAACAAATTTTTGTAGGCCTTTTGGAGCCTAGTGGTTTTTTTTATTGGTGCATTGTAATCATACATCTTGATGGGTTTCAGGGTGGTAGAAGTATGCATGCACACTAGTGTTATTTTTAATAAAAAGTTCAAAAGATTCAATGTGCACATAAAATCTATATCAAAATAGAATGAAAGAAAAAAACTAAGTACTAGAAATGAGGTTTTTTTCCTTCAGAGTTTTGCCATTCACTTAACTTTTTTCTTAATCTTATTTGAACTTCTTAAAAACAGTCTTATAGTTTGTCCTGTTCCACTTTTGAGCTTTGTAGACCTTAATCTCTTTTTCTCATACAGTTATAAGCAGTTTTCTGTGTGAGTAGTACATCTGAACCAGACTGTGGAACAGACTGCTGCTACCTTAGCCTCAGCAAGTGGCCTCTTGTGAAATGTCCATTGAACTAGACGACTTGATGATGTTACTCTTCTACAGCTGGTTCCAGTGCAAATAGGCTGTGTACACCACCACTACTACTACCTTTTTTTAAAAAAAAAAACAAGTTTGAAAATGACTTAGATTAAATTTATATTCTAATAAAAGGATGAATTTAAATTTTTTTGCATATAACTTGAGGGGAAAAAAGTCACCTCCCTAAACACAGAATTTTCACTTCAGACATCTCCCCACCCCAGCCCAGGTCACCATACTATTATAGTATCTTGTGAAATCCTTTGTAGGGATGCTTTACAGACTTCCCATAATTGTCTCAGAATATTTTTAATTCAGCTAAATTAAAAAAGGTAAAACTATTTTAGGTTATGTGTTTGTGGATTTTATCTAATTTTGTTTTAAAAATAATACCTTTTGGTGGTAAAATAAGCCATGAATAATAGCTATTGACTACCTGAGTCTGCTCCTTAAATAATCACTATTTAGAGACTTTAGGGGGAGGGTACATGTTCTGAGAAATTTTCTATGCCTGTAGAAATAAATTCTTTAAGCATATACACACAGAGATGGAATCATACTTTTTTTTTTTTTTTTTGCGGTACCGGGGATTGAACCCAGGGGCGTTCTACCTCCGTGCTACACCTCTGGCCCTATTTTTTTTATACTTTATTTTGAAACCAGGTCTCACGAAGTTGCGGAGGGCCTCACTAGGTAGACAGAGAGAGAGAGCTGAGGCTGGCCGTGAACCCGGATCCTCCTGTCTCCGCCTCCCAAAGTACTGGGATTACAAGCGTGCACCACCACGCCCGGCTATGAAATCATACTTTATATTCTATCTCTAACTTGCTTTTTCCATTAATGGATCATAGGAATTCCTCCTCATCATAACATATAAAATCCCTGCCTCATTCTCTTTTCTTTCTCTTTGATTTAAATTGTGGGAAAACATACATAACATAAAATTTACCATTTTAGCCATTTTTACCTGTTTTTAACCACAGTCTGTGGGTTTTTTTGTATTTATTTATTTATTTATTTATTTATTTATTTATGGTGCTGCAGATTGAACCCAGGGGTATTCTACCTCTGAGCTACACCCCTAGTCCTATTTTTTTAAATCTGGAAACAGGGTCTTGCTAAGTTGACGCGAGCCTCACTGAATTGCTGAGGCTGGCTTTGAACCTGTAATCCTCCTGTCTCAGCCTGCCAAGTACTGGGATTATAGGTGTGCACCACCATGCCCAACTCCATTCTGGGGTTTTAAGTGCATTCACATTATTGTGCAACCATCACCACCATCCAACTGTAATACTTTTTCATCTTCCCAGTCTGAAACTTTGTATTCATTAAACACTAGCTCCCCATCCTCTCCTCTCCACAGCCCCTAGTAACCACCATTCTACTTTAAGTCTCTGAATTAAACTACTTTGGGAACATCATATAACAAGAATCATACAATATTTGTCCTTTTATGTCTGCCCTATTTCACTTAGTATAATGTTTTCAAGCTTTATATGTTGTAGCATGTGTCAATTTCTTTAAGAATTAAGGCTGAATAATATTCCATTTATGTACATATATTTTCTTTACCCATTCATCTCTAGGTGGACATTGGGTTGTTTCTACCTTTTTTTTTTTTTTTTTGTGGTACCAGAGATTGAACCCAGGGGCATTCTACCGCCGCGCTACACCCCCGGCTCTATTTTTTATACTTTATTTTGAAACCGGGTCTCACGAAGTTGCGGAGGGCCTCACTAGGTAGAGAGAGAGAGACAGAGAGAGAGAGAGAGAAACAGGGAGATAGAGAGAGAGAGAAATAGGGAGAGAGAGAGAGAGCTGAGGCTGGCCACGAACCTGGATCCTCAGGTCTCCGCCTCCCAAAGTACTGGGATTACAAGCGTGTGCCACCACACCCGGCCTGTTTCTACCTTTTGACAAGTGTGAATAATGCTTCTATCAATATTTGTGTATAAGTATCTTGATATTAATTCCTTAGCAGATATGTGATTTGCAAATATTTTCTCACATTCTTTGGTCTTTTCATTCTTTTGATAATTTCCTAGTTTTTAATCTTTATAAAGTCAAATTTATTTTTATTTTTGTTGCCTGTCTTTTTAGTGAAATATTCAAAAATCATTTCTGAATACAGTGTTATGAAGCTTTTCCCCCAGTGTTTCTCTTAAGAATTTTGTAGTTTTAGTTTTTAGGTTTAGGTCTTTGATCCATTTGAGTTAATTTTTGTGAATAGTATAAAGTAGGGTGTACTTTCATTCTATTGGTTGTAGATATCTAGCTTCCCCAGTACCATTTGTTGTCCTTTCCCCATTGAATAGCCTTGACACCCTTGTAAAAAGTCATGTATGTGAGGATCTATTTGTTTTATGTGAGTTGGTCATATATGTGAGGATTTATTTGTTTCTGGGCTGTTATATTCCACTCGATTTTATAGGCTGAATATTGCTATCAAGCATGTGTGCTTTACATACATCAAGCAAATATGCAAATTTTACTAATGCTTTTTCTTGTTTCAATCAGGAGTGATTGTTTACATGGAAATGCGATTTCTTTATTGAATTTTGTTTTGACTCAACCAATAATATGGTGAATTTCATTAATATATTATCTAATATTTGGATCATGGTTACATCTCTGGAAAAATACCATTTGTTTATAGAAATTTACAAAATTATGTACAGTGACAAGTTAAGTGTTACTATTTGTTTCATATTCAGAAATGAGACCTGAATTTTTTCTCTTTTATGATGTAATCCTAAGGTTAGTGTTTGTACTTGCCTCATAAGAAGGTTTTTGCAAGATTTCCTTCCCCTATCCTCTAGCATGATGTAAATATCATCTAAGTTATCTGTCACTTGGGACTGAAAGAATTTTATCTATGAAATTTACTAGTGTAGTATGTTTTTGGATTGTAGCCCTTGAGAAAATATTCTCAATTTTTTCCATGGCTCTTGGTCTTTTTTGGTTGTATCAGAGAGAGATTTCAAAACGTGTATTATTTGAGCCAGGCACAGGTAGGAGGATTGCTCAAGCCCAAGAGTTTGAGGCTATCCTGGGCAACATAGTGAGACCTCATCTGAAAAAAAAAAAAAAGATGTGAGACTATAACACACCATAAAAGCATATTAAATTTAAAAAATAGCTGGGCGTGGTGGCACACGCTTGTAATCCCAGTACTTGGGAGGCTGAGACAGGAGGATTGCAGGTTCGCAGCCAGCCTCAGCTACTTAGTGAGGCGCTCCGCAACTTAGCCCCTGTTTCAAAATAAAGAAAAAAAGTAGAGCTGGGGATGTAGCTCGGAGGTAGAATGCCCCTGGGTTCCGTCCCCAGTACCAAAAAATAAATTAATTAATTAATTAAAAACTAAACTGGGATGGTTAGGTCTTAAATGCAATTCTTATATACTTAAGCTTCTCTTTTTCTAGATGATGTTTTTCTTTGGCATTTTATTATTTTAAATTTTCAAAATCTAAGCTACGAAACATTAACATACCAAAAAGTACATAAAGTAGCATTTTAGTTTTTTTTAGTTTATTTTTCTTAATCTCATTAAGCTTCACTATAGGAAGTTTTATGATCCTACTTTTCAGCCAGCATCTTTCCCTGTGAGTATGTTTTTAAGAAACATATCTCGAATAAGTACTTAGCATTTGGCTCTAGCCAATATTTGATAAAATCAGCTCTGAGCTAAAATATATATTCTTTGCTATTGAAATTGTATTAAAATAACTAACCTTTTCTTCCATTCCTGAAAGAAATTTGGTTGCAAAAGACTGTAATCAAAGGAATAGATGATGTTCCTCAAATAGTAATAGATTAAAAAAGAGGACTTTCAGTTTTACCACTCTGATCAGAAACTCATTTCCTGACCAAAAGTTACTCTTGATACAGCTGTTTGGTTTTCCTGTGCTCTTTTTGAAGAGCTTGCTCTTGAAATTTAAGAAGCAGCAATTGGTGAAACTTTTTTTGAGGGGTGGGGAAACTTTTTCATGAAATGAAAGCACTTCTGAAGATTCGACTGCAAGAGCCTCATTGGTTGCATTTCAAGTACCTAAATTGTTACTTTTATGAAACTGGTACCTAACTGGCTATTGAATAAAAGCATAGAGATTCATTCCTATACTAGATTACCTTTCCTGTTTCAGCCATTATCTGATTATGATAGAATTTTACAATCTAGAGTTGAACAGTTCACACACCAAAGTAATGTTCCTGGTTTAAGAAGTAATAATTTTTGGTTGCTGAAGGAATATATTTAACTGTATTGAAGAAAAATGCTAATCTATGCCAAAAGTAATAATATTCATTAGTTTTATGTACTATCTTTACAATTGTCAGAAATTGGCTGGGCATAGTGTCACATGGCTGTAATCCCAGTACTTGGGAGGCTGAGAGAGGAGAATCTCAAGTGGGAGGCCAGCCTTAGCAATTTAGCAAGACTGGTTCAAAATAAAAAGTTAAAAATAGGGTTGAGGGTGCATCTCAGAGGTAGAATGCCCCTAGGCTCAATCCCCGGTACCCCCCCCCCACACACACACA
Organism: Glis glis; assembly: GCA_004027185.1. Lineage (NCBI taxonomy): Eukaryota > Metazoa > Chordata > Mammalia > Rodentia > Gliridae > Glis > Glis glis. The sequence continues at coordinate 11,051 of PVJS01011573.1, read as the reverse complement.
CAATAAATTGCCAGAAACTCAAAAGTCTACTTACAAATTTTTTATAGATAATATGTTCATTTGGTTCAAAATAAAAGGCATATAGAGAAGGACCTTTCCTGTTCTCCTATTACCCAGGTACTCCATTTTCCTCCCTTTACTTGAAACACTTGGCAATTCATTTTTCTTGCTAGATTCTAACATTTTTAAATCACTCATGCCTGACAGAAAATCAGCAATATAGGTAACTGCTAGATACTGTCAAATACATTTCACATCATTCTAAAAACAACCCACTGAAGTCATAGAAACTGCATACCTAAGTAATGGGGGAGAGTAGTTTTCATCATAAAAACCCCTACCCTTGGACCTAGAAATCTGAAGTACCATTTCTTATTTCTAAGATTGCATAGAAGACACGAAATAACTACTTTTGACTGAATCCTGACCTACCAGGAACTGTTTATTGAATTTCAGAGTCCCCTCATGCTCTGGGGTTATCTGTAGCTTTTTTTTTTTTTTTGGCAGTACCGGGGATTGAACCCAGAGGCATTCTACCTCCGTGCTACACCTCCGGCCCTATATTTTTTATACTTTATTTTTAAACCGGGTCTCACGAAGTTGTGGAGGGCCTCACTAAATAGAGAGAGAGAGAGAGAGAGCTGAGGCTGGCCGCGAACCCAGATCCTCTGGTCTCCGCCTCCCAAAGTACTGGGATTACAAGCGTGCGCCACCACGCCCAGCTTTCTGTAGCATTTCTATGCCATTTCTACCAGTCTGGACTTAATGTTCTATTTGTGTAATCAATCACTGATACTAGTAATAATGACTTTTTCTATCCATCCTCTTAATATTATTATATTTAAACTCACTGACAGTAAAATATTATAGACTCTAATGCAAAGACAGCTAATATTTATCAGTATCTATTATGCCCTAGATACTGTGCTAGTAGCTTAAGATGTATTATTTTGTGTAATCCTCATTGCGATAGGCACTGGACTTAGGAAAATTGAGGAGCAAAAATTTAAAAATTACCTCTTTCACCTATCATTATGCTTTTCATGTAGAGAGGATTTTTTTATACTAACCACATTTTTGTCAACAGTCTTATAGATAGGCTTTAGTTCTGCATCACTCAAATGTATAAAAGGTTCATTTTCTCTTTCCGGGTAGTCTTCGGTGTAGGCAGCTAGGAAGGAAGAATTCCTGAATGTGTAGTGACTGAAGAATAAGGTATTATCTATAATAATAAAATTATTGAGGACTATATTTCTTTCCAGGATGTCTGTGGAGTAGTGTTATGCAGGATGTTGATAAGTGTACTTGTAAAAAAGAAAAAGTGTTCTGGCATCATATAAGTAAGAGAAGTTGGGCAGGTGTTTGAATTTTGGGAATGCTAATTGCATTGTGTATGGGGTACAAAGATATAATACAATTTTATCCTAATTTATTTGACCATGTAACCCTTTTATCATGTATTAACACCCAATTTTTAAAGTTCTAGTCTAGATAGTAGAGAAAATAGCAGGCCAGTTGGAAGGGGCTGGTTGGTGACAGGAAATGAAAGATTTTGCTACTTGGGTTTTTCCTGATTTGAATTTTTAAGCATTTCTTAAATACTCAGATTTAACAAATTGGATTTAAATTAGTTCACCTTCTGCGACTCTCAAGTGCCAGCTTTAAATAGATTTGATAAGCAAAATAGCTTTTTGGTTTTGTTTTGGTTAAAATAACCTGTTGAAAGTCAATGATCAAATGTCTAGAACTCCAGTAGAACTTTCTGCAGTGATGGAAATGTTCCATATCTGTGTTATCCTATGTGGAAGCCCACAATCATTACCTACACGCAGTTATTAAACATTTAAAATGTGCTGGTTTGACTAAGGAGCTGAATTTTTTATTTTATATTTTTTATTAAATCTAAATAGCTATATATGGCTAGTAGTCATTGTACTGAACGGTGAAATCTATAGAACATATTTGTAGACCAGACCATTTTTTATACTTTTGATTTTGAATTGATATGATTAAAATGAAATTATGTTTAGGGGAGTATATTTGGAAAATTGAGAATATAATGAATATACTTAAGCAATTTATGTGCATATAACTCTACAGCCACGTTATTAAGAGAACTCTTCCAGTGATTTTTCACTTAAAAAAAACTGCATATATTACTAGCATGTTTTATGACCATGCATATTATTTTAAAGTTATTGTATTTTATATAATATATACTGCATTCTGAAATAATCAAATAGATCTTCATGTTCACTTTTAAAAAAGAATGCTAATATGAAGAAAGAACAAAATCTGTGAGCTAAGAGACCTCAGATTTGGTTCCATTTGACAATGGCATATTTGACAATATTGAAGTAGTTCAGAATTTTTGTGGCTATTGATTTATCTCTCTAAGTTGGAGATAAAGTAATATATAAACATCCTTTGAAAAAGGTAGAGGTATTCAAAATGAAGATAATGTTATTGTTAAATAATTATAGAGCATGTAAAAAAATTAACTTTTCTGTGAAGTCATTTTTGAGTTATAAAGATTGTAATCCTTAATTATTTGCTTTTTAGCAAGAGTAATGCTACTTAGAAAGATAAATGCATTGTCACATAAATTCTCAAAATAAAATCTTGACTAAAATAAATTCACAATTGAGTAAATTTAGAATAAATTTATTATTAAAATATGATTGGGGGGTTAGACTATCTTGATATTAGTTTGACATCGATATTTAGGATTGAATATAGGAAATTTTAATAAGAGTATTTTTCAACAAAATATGTAGTTCTTGCAGTTGACTAAATAACTTCCTTTAGTAGTGAACTCTCTAAGCAATTTGTTTCTGTATTTACCCAAGTAGCATTCAATTACTACTTGGTTCATTTTGAAATATAATTGCTTTTAAGAGATGGCAATTATTTTAAAACTTGCCTAAAAGTATTTTGAGCTGCGTAAGGTAGAACTGATGGCTTCTTCATAAGATTATATTATATAGAGTTTCAAGAGCAGCTTCAACAGAAATAAAGTTTTTTCCACATATAGTAAAATATATATTTTCAAGCCATGTATACTTAACTGTGAAAATCATTACCCACTGTCTGTCTTTAAATAGTGCCTTTTAATTTTGCCAATTAATGTTATACTGAGTCTTTTTTTTTTTTTTTGCAGTACTGGGGATTGAACCCAGGGGCATTCTCCCTCTGAGCTACACCCCAAGCCCTGTTTTTTACTCTTTATTTTTTTGAAACAGGGTCTCACTACGTTGCAGAGCACCTCACTAAGCAGCTGAGGCTGGCCATGAACCTGCGATCCTCCTGTCTCAGCCTCCTAAGTACTGGGATTACAAGCGTGCGCCACCGCGCCCAGCTTGAGTCTTTCATATGTTAAGGATGATATTTCACTATTACTTGATTTAATAACTCCTAAATTTTCTTACCACTTTATGGTATTATTTAGGATTTTGTGTTTTGTGTTATATTTGGTTGTATCTATTAATGGTTAAATAATGTTATAGTAAAAATGATCCTATTTTCTCACATGTAGCTTAACTTTTTAAAAAAGATGTATTGCTTCCATTTTTAATCAGTTTATTTCACTTATAGTTATTGTTCTTAATCTTTTTCTGTTTTAATTTTATACTTATTTTCATATAAAGATGTCTGATATTTTTCCAGAAAGATACTTTTGCTAATACTCTGTTCCCCAAGTATAAGAAGAGTAGTACAATCAGTCCATTAGCTAGATATTTGATATGTAAATCATCTATAATATTACTACTCCCGAGATAATTCTGTTAAATCTTCTGGCCATTGTATTTAGTAGAAATACTATTTCATATTGAGTTTGTTTTCTTTAAAAATACCAATATGCAAATATTTACAATTTTCTTTGAAATAGGTAACTTTAAGTTATTAATGTTGTTGATGTGAAGGTATCAAAATTTTTTAAGCAAGGTAACTCAGACATGTTGGATTGGTCATGTCTAAATCAGAATATGACAATGTTCTGAGCATTTCATGGTATCATGAAAATCCTGGCCTTTAAAGGATTTTAGTATAACTCCCTAACTGGTTTGTGGTAAGAATTTAACTTATGTTTTAGTTGCCTACAATTAGGCAGTAGAGACAAAATTCCTTATTTTTTACACTTTATTTTTGTTTGTTTGTGTTTAAAGACACCGAGCTGTTGGGCAGAAGAAGGAGCAGAAAAGCGATCACATCAGCGTTCTGCATCCTGGGGGAGTGCAGATCAGCTGAAAGAGGTAAGTTATTTCTGCTTTCAGTCCATAACCTGATTTGGTCCTACCAGAGAATTTCATTATTTTCTGAATATAATGGTAATTCTTTTATTTGTCCTAACAGATGAGGAAAAGGATATATATTGTATTTGTGTGGTTTCTCTTTTATTGGAATTATTTTGAAACTTCAATTGTGATAAACTAAGATATATTTAAATCCCTAGAGCAGTTGCTAAGTTGCTAAGAAAATAACTCAATTTTTTTAAGATCAGAAGAATTAAAATGGTACACTAAAAAACTATCACAAAAGAAAGCAGTAAAGTAGGAACAAAAAAGATATAACACAAAAAGAAATGAATGGCTAAATGGCAAATATAAATCGAACCATATCAATAATCACATTAAATGTGAATGGATTGAAAATTTCTACTTAAAAGGCAGAGATTGACAAATTGGATAAAAAAGTAGCATTCAACTCCTAGAGACATACCTTAGACTCAAAGACACAAATAAATTGAAAGTGAAAACATGGGAAAAGATATACAAAGTAATGATAAGAGAGTAGGAGTAAGCATGTTAATAACACACAAAATCGACTTGAAAACAAAATGTATTACTGAAGAAAAATAGGGACAGTACGTAAGGAAGACATACATAACAGTCATAAATGTGTATGCATCTAAAAATAACATTTCAAAATGCACGAAGCAAAAACTGTAAAAGAAAAAAATGATAGTCCTACAGTAGCAATTGGAGATTTCAGCATCTCATTCGCAATACTTGATTGAACAACCAACTAGAGAAAGAATCATCAAGGTAATAGAAGACTTCAACATTACCAATCAACTGGCATACATAGAAATATACACCCAGTTTTGCACAATACATTTTTTTCAAGCACATGTAGAATGTTGTCTAAGTATATGCTAGGTCATAAATCTCAGTAGACTTCAAAAGATTGAAATCATGTAACAGTAAATATATTTTAAAAGATCTGAATGTAAACAGAAGGCTATAAATTATTTTATTTGTTTGGATGCTTAATTTCCTAATATACTGTTTCTCTTCTACTATTTGCCACAGATGAAAGTTAGTTTCCCCAACAACCTGTATACCTTGAGCATTTAAAAGATTTAATAGTAGTTGTCTATTGTGCTTTTTATTGCCATGGTTATTTAAGGTAATTATTTAGAGAATTTCATAATACATTGTATTTTTGCTGTATCACTGACAAAATATATTTTATAGACATATTTCTTAAATTATTGGAGAATATAATTGTAATTTTTTTGTAGACCTACAAGAAAACAATCTGGAGATTTTTTTATTATCCTTTAATTATATGATAAGCATTTTAAAAATACATGTATTCTTTATCTAATAAAGTCTAAATTAAATTGGAATTGTAAAGATGTTTTATAATAATTTCATTATCTTTTAAAAGTTGGATCCAAAAGAAACTATTTTTAAGGTCATACAAAGTGTTTATTGAAAAAATAGAAACTTACTGGTTGGTTGGTATATAGTAAGTGAATTGCTTTATCAAATTTTCGTTCACTTTTATCTTAATTTTACAGCTTGCAATGTCTCCAACATTAAGAAAGGAAGTTATTTTGTGAAGTGGTTGGGTTCATGACACTACACAGTCACTGGTACTTACTAGTAGTTAAACATTAATACAGTGTTACTATCAGCAGCATTGTTAGGTAATAAAAAGAGGTTACAAATTGAAGGCTAAGGGAACGGATTTGCTATTTATTAGCTTTTTCACATTGGGAAAGTTCCTTTCTTTTTCCTCATCTGTATAATGGTTATAACAAATCCAAAGGACAAGTGGGTTTTTGAGCAAAGTGTTTTGTTGTTAAAAAGGCTCTGTTAACAAATGTGCCTTATTGATGGTTATAAATACATTCCTGTATTAAAACTCACAATAATAAAAATCCCCTCAAAGCTAGCTGTGTCTGTGGGGCTGAGTCTTTGTGTGTCTCTGTTCCTGAAGCAGCTGGTTTATATGGAGTGTGTATGTAGGCAGGCATGTATAAGAATCGATTTGCTTTTACCTAAAATACATAACCTTCTTTTGAGACATTTGATCTTAGCATTAAATTTCATCATATATTCCCTGGTTCATGTAAAAGAGAATAACAGCTTGAGAGTCATGACTTCCCAAATTTTATTTTCAGAAAATTTAGTTGGACTTCAGCTTATATTCTAGATGTCCTACTACCCCATATAGGGCACCTTTGTGTGGATTAGGCAAAAGCACCCCGTCTGGGTGCATGCAGCCCCACTAGCATAACATTGTTTCAAAGGGCCGATGCCTTTTAATGAAGGAAGAGGCTCTTCAGAAAGCTCCAGTCCTTTGGCAAGGCTTATGGCATACTGGGTGGAGCTTGGGCTGGCCTAGATTTGAACCCTTAGCTGTAATACCTGCTCAGTACTCAAATTATACAATACAACCCAAAATGGCAGTCCAGGGCAGGTTATCTTAAGTGTTCAAAGTTTATAACTGTTGAATACAAATTATTTATACTTTAGTTATGTATTGTGTTTTCTCTTTTCTAAAGGAGTTTTTTATTAAGTTTGGGGGGCTGATAGTTAAAATTAATTCCCCAGTTTTGAGTGAGTTATGTCTTAAAATTTTGGTTATAAGTAGATGTCTGACACCCAGGACTTACTTTTCCCACTAAAACATTGTTCTAAGCCGGGCGTGGTGGCACACGCTTGTAATCCCAGTACTTTGGGAGTCAGAGACCGGAGGATCCGGGTTTGTGGCCAGCCTCAGCTCTGCTTTCTCCCTCTCTCTCCCTGTCTCTCTCTCTACTTAGTGAGGCCTTCCGCAACTTCGTGAGACCCGGTTTCAAAATAAAGTATAAAAAATAGGGCCGGGGGTGTAGCGCGGAGGTAGAACGCCCCTGGGTTCAATCCCTGGTACTGCAAAAAAAAAAACATCGTTCTGTGGAATCTCAGTTCTAACCCAACCTATACCTATAACTGTGGGATAGATGCTAATCACTGTGTAGCAGTCCTTCTATAGCAAATACCATTCAGAGTTTGTAGGATAATAGCGACATTCCCATCTTTTCCTAATATCAGAAATAAGTTACTAGAGTTGCCAGCTACCTCTGATGGTTGTACTCACATTTTGGTGCAGTGGTGCCTATGGGAAGAAGTAGTTGTCGAGGATACTAGGTCTCTTACTAGTGATAACCTATAATTTTTTTCCTAGTTTTAGACTTGCTTCCTCCTCCCCCCTTCTTTTCCAAACACCCCAGTATCTTGCCTCCCTTCTCACTGCCTCCACTTAACCCTTTTAAGATTTCTCAAATCACTGGCCTGCTGTGGATTAGAATTCATTCTGAGAAATATTTCCCTCCCCCCCATCCCTGAGGAAAAAATGCTCAACTAGTCTTTTGAGACTAAGAGTTTGGTCTTGTTTTATTTTGTTTTTAGATGTTAACAATAGAGGAGGAAACAAACAGGACAAAAATAGCAAACAGAGTGATGTTACAAGTTTCCAAAAATCCATTCCTGGTTCTCAAATTTTAAATAGGTCCAGTTCCTGATTGTTCATCTCATTCCATAAACTTTGTCTTTTCTTTGTGATCATTTATGCTAATTCTTCTCTGTACCATTATTATTTCTTGTGACCCATGGCTACTTATTCTCAAACTTTTTAAATCTTGGAGTTAATATAGTTGCTACCCCTTTCATATTTAAAGAAGGCTCCTCTCTCTTCCTCTTCATTTTTTCCTTAAGGCCACAGAGTAGCAAATTAATATTTAGAAACAAAAAATAAGCTTCATCTATAGTTTTATAAACTTATAGTCATTAGACCATCTTGTTCTCTGTTTAAAGGAAGGTTATGCTGGGCATCGTAGTAATGAGGTTGTATGGACCCACTGAAGTAAGGACCACAGCTTCTGTGTGTTGCAGTGGAATGTGAGCTTAGAGAGGCAGTGTTAAGCAGAGGTTCAGAGCTATGGATGTAGTGGGAAGAGAAATTACAACTTCTTTCTTCCCTTTCTTCAAGAGATATCTTTGTGTTTGCTCTCTGTTGGTGGGTTGGAAGGAAGAGGTGGCTTCAGATAGCTTAATCGGCTGTTTAGCATCAAAAGGCAAAGAAAAGGGAAAAGGAAATTCTAAGCAAATGATGTGGAAGGCCTGAGTATCTGTAATTGTCATGTTGTCAGGTAGGTTTCCCCTCTTCTCTGTGTGGAGTAAATAACACAGGGATCCCCTGTGTTCTGAAGCAAAGGAGGACTTTATGTGTTTTTTTTTTTTCAGTACTAGGGATGGAACCCAGGGGCGTTCTACCTCCGAGCTACACCCCCAGCCCTATTTTTTATTCTTTATTTTGAAACAGGGTCTCACTAAGTTGCAGAGGGCCTCGCTAAGTAGCTGAGGCTGGCCGTGAACCTGTGATCCTCCTGTGTCAGCCTCCCAAGTGCTGGGATTACAGGCGTGCGCCACCACACCCAGCCTAAGCCATAAGTTTTAATGTTCCCAGTACATATATTGTAGGAAGATGGGCTTTCCTTTTACCCTGCTGCCTACTAAATTGTACAAGAACATAGTGTGTTATACATTCCAAAGATGAATAGTGTTTTGAGAAAAGCTATAAGGTTGCATTTTTTTTCTTTTTTTTGTGGGGGGGGGGATTGAGCCCAGGGGCGTTCTACCTCCGCGCTACACCCCTGACCCTATTTTTTATACTTTATTTTGAAACCGGGTCTCACAAAGTTGCGGAGGGCCTCACTAAGGAGAGAGAGACAGACAGACAGACAGACAGGAAGAGAGAGAGCTGAGGCTGGCCGCGAACCCGGATCCTCAGGTTTCCGCCTCCCAAAGTACTGGAATTACAAGTGTGTGCCACCACGCCCAGCTTATAAGGTTGCATTTTTAAAGCTAGTATTCCAAGCAAACTATGGTATGTTGGAAATACCAACTATGGTATGGTATGATATATGCTTTTTGTTTTAAAGGGCTTATTAAACTTACTTAGAACAAAACTTTTCTGGTTTATTTTGATATTTCAGAGGCCTTAAAAATAGACTAAGGTTAATCAGTTTTAAAATTATTTTTATTTTTGATTATTTTAAAAATGAATAATTACATCTTGCCTTGCTTAATTTAGTAGGTATTCAGGGCTCTTCTATACAAGCTTTTGCTAGTTTTGAAGCACTAGTAAAATATCATTAATATTCAGAAAACACTTAATTTTATACTTCTATCCTAATTTAATAGCTTATACAAATGAAATTCTGTTTACTTTTTATCATAGAGAATAAACTACCTTGATTTATAATGATTACCTACTAATTTTCATTCATTTTTATGAAAATTAATTTTCTCTAGAATAAAATTATCTCATTTCAACAGGGAACACAAAAATTAACACAATCTTATTTGTATATCTCTTGCAAGGACAGTGTATGAGAGAGCCATAAGCTACAAAGAGGGTTAAAAAAACAAAGGATCTAGAGATATTAATATAAAATTAGGGATATAAATTATTCCTTTGTTTAGGTGGTTGGTTTTCTAAATACTCTTTCCCATCTACTATTTGCCATAGGTAAAAATTAGTTTCCCAACAACCCAGATACTTTTCTTTTTAAGCATTTACAGACTTCAATAGTAATTATCTATTGTGCTTTTGATTGCTATCATTATTTAAGATAAGGATTTAGAGAATTTCATAATACATTTTATTTTTGCTATATCTGAGAAAATCAATGTATTTTACAGACTTTATTTTGTGTTTACATTTTACCTAGTAGGATAATATAAAATTGGGCTCATTATAGATGTTCAAGGAATAATGTTGATTAACTAATGTTGTCATCTTTTATACAAGGAAACTGATACCAAAATTGCTAATGGTTCCTATATTAGGCTGTTTTCCATTTCTATAATAATATACCCAAGGCCGAGGAATGTATAAAGAAAAGAGGTTTATTTGATTACAGTTTTGGAAGCTGAAAGTCCAAGATCAGGCAGCCCATCTTGTTTGGCCTCTGGTAAGCGCCTCCTTGGCTGTGTCTCTTCATGGCAGATCATATTATGGTGAAGAGTGTATAAGAGGGAGAGATCACATGAGTAGACAGGGATCCAGAGAGCCAGTCTTGTTCTTTCATAACAGCCCTAATGAAAACTAACCAAGGTCCTGTGAAAAGTATAATTCTTTCTGAGGACAGCACCCCTAATAGCCTAATCACATTCTACTAGGCCTTACCTTTTAAGGTTCCATACACTCGGCTCTACCTCTTCGAGGTTCTACTACTTATGAGCATAGCAACATTGGGGACCAAGCTTCTAGCACAGGAACCCTTTAGGGACACACTTAAACCATATCCCTACCATAGTAGTTCTCTTTAAAATGCTCAGGAATTTTTTTACTCCCAGTCTAACACACTTAAGGTAAATTATACATTGCCTAAAATATTTAAGTAGTTTAATGAATTCTAGGCTCTATTATAGGAATTATTTTTGTGTTAAACCTGGGAGCGTGATCCTTTCATTTAAGAGAATACATCCTAAATTAAATTTGTTTTTTTTATAAGTTGTATGACTAACAAGTAATATAGTAAGATATTAAATGCTTTTTTAATTTTTTTTTTTGTGGTACCGGGGATTGAACCCAGGGGCGTTCTACCTCCGTGCTACACCCCCGGCCCTATTTTTTATACTTTATTTTGAAACCGGGTCTCACAAAGTTGCGGAGGGCCTCACTAAGTAGAGAGAGAGACAGACAGAGACACAGAGAGAGAGAGAGAGAGAGAGAGAGAGAGAGAGCTGAGGCTGGCCTCGAACCCGGATCCT